>OMMV01031441.1:2883-13253 GCA_900302635.1 Chatrabus melanurus
GGCCCCCCCCCCCCCGAGTGCTCTGCTGTGCACGATCTTGGTCACACGACTGATTACGCTTGTAATAAATTTAAAGAAAAAATACAATTTCAGACATTTTAGTTCATGTTCCGATGACGATACTTAAGCAAATTGAGAAAAAAATTATGCTGCGTTCTGTCAGTGAAATCACACACACAACACTTTAGACAGAGAACGAGTCAACGTTCATATCACACACACACACACACACACACACACACACACACACACCAGACTCCGAGCTGTGCATCCATGTAGGTGCGGTGAAGGCGAAACGTGACATGGGGCGCGTACAAAATGAACTATGTCATGGAATTTTTGTTTTGTTTTGTTTCGAGCTGTCCTTCAACTCAAAGCCAGAACGAGGTTCACGTTAAAGAATCAAAGTTTTATGCTATTATTCTTGTGACATTTCTGCCTTTGTGTGAAAATGACTTTATAGTAACCAACATTCACGACAGCAGTGATCAGTGGTTTTTACTAGTGCAAAAATAAATAAATAAATAAAATCCACCGTGTTCTCAGAGTGGCGGTCCTTCACCTGTTGACTTCATGAAACGAGCATAAAGTTCAGCATGACCTCATTAAATATGCACGATGTTTAACAGGAATTCACCGCCTCTTATTTAGAAGACTACGTGAAATCAAAGCCATCTAACAGTCGACTAGCCATGATTTTGACATTGTTGGAGTAATTATACTGTTCTAAATGCATAGGCATATTCTTTACTGGCATTACTTTGATTGATTTATTTTTTTACAGGAGAAAATAATTTTAAAGGATGACTAACATATCGTGTAAATAGCATGATGTATGGTATTTAAGGCTAAATCTGCAGTTTGATAAGAGTGCCACGCCCCTTTTACCCAGTTTAGAAAAACCCTGGCCTTGTTGGCCTCTAACTGCGCTTACCTCAACAGCCACTAGGGGCTTTGTGAGCACACCCATTGCTTTCAATCAGTCCTGGCTGCAGAAAACATGGCCTGAAACAAATAAGCTCTCCGTTCAAACCACCAACTGCCAACACCAAAACAGACACGTTAAAAAAGAGAGAAAAAAAAAAAAAAGCTTTTGGGGCTCCAGTCTCCAGCTCGTCATCTTCAGTGACGTGTGTGCAGCTTTAAGTCTGGAGCTGGATGGCAGCAGACAGGACATCTGCTCTTCATATCCGCCTGGTGTGCTGCACAAAGTGGACTCTCTTAGCTCCAGCCATTGGCCCAGCGGCTGCACGGCGGGCACAATTCCCTCTCCAAACACAATTCGGAACAGGGACTTGTTTATCCAACCATTCAAGTCTTGGATCGGAGGGAGATAATGTCTGGACGGGTTTGAGTCTCCTTTCCATGGAGCCGCGCACATCTGCGTCTGACTTCTCCGCTTGCGAGAGCTGGAGTGGTTTAAAGTGAGCCTCACTGGTGCACGACATACAAACACACGCAGCAAGACGAGCGCACAAACATAAACACACAGGTACAGTCGAAGGAGACACTGGTGGTCCATAATGGGCCATTTGGATCCTGGATGAAATCCACCGGCATCTGGAAGAGGAGAAGATGCTGCAAAAGCAAACGTGCACCATTAATGACCTCCACCGTTACTGTGTGCAAAACGTCTCCAAAGCTAAATCCTCGTTCTCACGTTTTGAAAGTTTGTCCATACCTTGGAAAACCTGATAGGATCCGGGAAGATGAACCGGGATATTCCATCATTGTGCCGCGATCTTGCTTTAAATGTGACGGGATTTTTCCAAGAGGTTCAAAAATTCCTCTCCCCGTCATGAACTCTGACATACTTTGGTAATCCCTTGCATTTCCGTGGCACCCGTAAGATTGACATACACGCCGCAACGTTGACGGGAGGATTTCCGGGAAGCATCAGGGTTGCGATAATGTTTTACTACAGCTGCACGTCACATGATACAAACCTGGTGCGTTACATCATCAAACCGTGCGCTAGCTCACCTTTGTGACCTTCACACGCCGGGTTGTCACGGTTACAGACCATGACCTTCCATAATGCACATCCGTGAAAGTGAGAACGGAGCTGAAAGCATCGGTTTCCACGTGAAGACATTCAGAGAGGAGTTGATTATATTCTAAGGCGGATCCAGATGTGGATCCAAGATCAGTTTTTTTTTTTTGTTTAAACTTCCTTCTATTGGTTTCCATGTTATTCATAGTTTGGAACAACAGCGCCCCCACTGGCAGCATACGCACAGGACTGCTGGGACTTGGCGGAAGCAAACGCTCTCAGAGTGCTCTTGTGGAAAAATCAGTTTCACTTTTCTCTAAATTGGTAAAAGTGTTGATGTATTTTTAATGCATTTTCATCACTCCTGTGTCATCGTTCCTTATTTCTATCCTCCACCTTTTTAAGGTCAACGTATGAAAAAAAAATTCCACACATTCAAATGATTTATAACCTGTATATTTCAGATATGAAATGGCTGCAGAGTATCTGGCGACAATGCCATTACTTATTTGTGAAAGCCCACCTGATTGCAGCCAGACAGACTCTCCTAAAAACATATAAAACAGCTCAATAAAGCACCTTGAGCCACGATTGGGATCTCACTCATATTCCCTCGTCACTAAGATGAATGCATTTGCAGAAAACGGATGAGAGAGAGGGTTGACTTTTAATAAATCCCACATCGTGTTTCCGTCACGGTGCCCACAAGTCAGTGACAACTGCATTTATTCAAGGACAGTTTGATAAATTAATTTTTTTTTTTAACCTGGAGAAATACGTTCACAGACGAGTAATGATCTTGACTGAAAAGTGAAACTGTTATAGCTGAGCAGAGAAAAGTCAGGGTTTTTTAATACAAAAAAAGTATGGTGGCCACTAAGTGCAAACAACAAAAACATTTTGGTAAACACAAACAAAATTGAAAAATTTTACAAAACATTTCAAATGCTCCCATAAAAACTGTCATTAGCAACGTCACAAAGCAAACCTTTATTTTTTAAACTCTCATGTTTTTGTTTTTTTTTAAATTGGCTGCATTTTATTGATATGTTTTGTTACATATGATATTTTTAGTATATAGCACTCTATATTAAGATGAGTTTAATAGACACCGCGAGTGGCCTTTTAACCGATATTGCTCATTATTAGATTTTTTTTGTAAAGTAATTGTATGCATGCTAGCACATATTTTGATTAAAAATATAGTTCAATAAAGGCATCAAAGTGATTGTGAAGTATTTAAATTATTTTCTGCAAAAAATTAACTTTTACATAAAAACACAAACCTGAAACTCTTTTTTCTTAATTCTCATTTTTTGAGTGTTTTTGGAAAAACCTAATCAGTAAAAAACAGTAAAGGTGAGAAAACAGCAAAAAATTAAAATTAAAAAATTAAAAAAAATAATCAACAAAAAACACTCCACTAGTTTCAAGATGTTTTGCTTTGTTGCTTCACTAATACCTTCTGGAAATGTCAGAAGATCGAACTTTGGCTTCAAAAAGTCGGCCAAAGATCAAAGTTGCTCAATTTTGGCTGAATAAGTGAATCAGTTCTCGGAACGTGCTCGCTCCTGCTGCTTCAATATCTATGAAACCATAAATGTTTTCTTATCAAATGGTATGTCATAAGATAAGTAAAACCTAGCAAGTCTAAAAATGGTCTTAATTTAAAAAAAAATAAAAAATCAACTTACTCGGTTTTTCCGAAACACTCAACATTTTCATGAGTATTCCTTCAATTATTTCACAATCTAATGAATAACTCATTAGGTCTTCTGGGAAATATCGGATTTCTGGAAGAAGAGATTGCCGCTATTTATACCGTATTAAAGAAAACAGTACCTGCAACCATTTTCTTATTGTTATTGTTCCAGCATCATATTTTCTTCTTCATTGTACATTTTAGTACCGCTGTTGTGATTTCGCTGCCTTGTCAGCGATGCTACCCAAACTAGCAGCTGCAAAACCCGCATTACAATATGTGTGACGTCACCTGTGCAGTCGCATAGGGAACACCTATATGACGTTTTCAGCCTGTAAGCACGCAGTGCTCTCTAGGAAAAAAAAAATTAATCATCATACAGACTCTAAAACGATCGTATTTTCAAATTCAGATCGGTGGTGCGTGGAGATAAGCTTGAATTGGTCACGTGATTAGAGCGGCTGTCTAATGAGTTCTCAGGAGACAGGATGTGATCAGTATTGCTGATTCTGGTCCAATTTCCTGTCAAAAAGTATTCCATGTAAAGAGAATAACTACTGATTCCAAATCAGTTTTCATCCAGAATTAAAGGACAAACCAAAATTATTTATATTTTTTCAAAAAAGAATTAATCAACTAAATTAATACAAATATAATTATTGTACATCAGGCAGCAATGTCTGAGAGACAAATAACCTCGTGTACTTTTTATCGTAAATCAGAATGATAAAATTGTGCAACTAGAAACAGATCATATTAAACCAGATGTAACCAACATTTGTATGATATTGTACATGCAAGCCTTTTTTGTTGTTTTATTTTACAAAAACAAAAATCCAACCTTGGTAAGTGTAAAAATAATAATAATAATAATAATAAAAAAAATAAGGAAAGCATTCATAATATCAATATCAGCTGCATCTGTGCACATTTTCAAGCCGGCCAGTAATATCCTTCAGAGGACAAAGTGTACAAAATGAATCAATAAACTCAAAAGCCCTGAAATCTCAAATCCATTAGGGCCCCGAAGAAGTGCATATTACTTCGAAATGGAGTTGCATTAAGTGTCAGATGTCCCAGATAAGGCTGCCTTCATTTGGGTTTGCCGTTTTTCCCCCCGATGGGACACATGAGTGGTGACTCCTTATCATTCACGCCATAAAGCGCTATCTGTGTCTCTTATCGCCAGTCTGTGCACGAGAGAGGAAAAGAGGCTATGACAGAGAGGGAGAGAATGAAGGCGAAACGATAAAATCGCTGCTGCTGCTGCTGCTGCTGCTGCTGCCGCATTCATGTACACCTGTACGAGTGGACACGGACGCAGCCTCGCCGCCTTAACAAGCACATATCAAACAAGGCCACCGCTCTGACACGCTCTTATCTCGTGCAGCCTTTCGCCACGAACAAATGTGCAGCGCTGCCTCGCCAGAGAGGAAATCAAACTGTTGCAGAGAATCCGTTTGTTTTCTCCACTTCTGCAGATGGCTGGACTGATTCTCTCCGTTCTCATGCCTTTATGTGAATTTCTGCCGAATTTCGAAAAATTAAAGTTGGCCTCTTTCTCTCCTGCATCATCATCATCTTTTTTTCTTTTTTTTTTTTTCTTTTTTTTTTTACTACAAACGCTTTTGTCAGCAGAGAGTTTCAAATTAGCGGCGTTGCTCCGGAGAGTGTCATCGCTTGCAGATTGTGCACGTCGATACCACACGTTGACCCCAGCTTGATTTAACAGACGCGACGCGATATAAACCCCTCTCATCCCGCCTCTGGTAAAGCTATCCCAATCTCTTCCCCATGCAAGGCATAACCATAATCTCCGTGCCTTTAACCTTGCCATTCGCCTCCTCTATCGCTCCCTCCTTCCTTTCGCATTTGTTTACCGCGCACTCTCTCGCCGTCCTCGCTGATGAGCGCTTTATCTTGTGGCCCACCTTTTCACACCGCCACGTTCACAATCGGGAGTATCACCCGTAATTATCTCGCCATATTCCCCCTTCTCGTGCAATCGCCGGCATGGATCTTGGTACTGGAATTTGAGCTCCAGAGGAAGAGGAGGAGGAGGATGTGGAAGTGAAAAAAAAACGGCTGGCATAAGACAAATCTCGTGCCCGGCCGGCCTGACCCGCATCACCATACGGCAGCCAACGGCGCGCACATCTCAGGTGTAATTACTTTGTTCCACAGAGCGCTTTATCGCCCATCGACTTTGCATCTGTCCCCCTTCATACTCCAGCGTATAATATAGTTGTGGTCTCTGTCAAAGTCGCCGTGACCTTCTTCTTTTCCGGCGTCTCCATTGTGCCAATAAGAAAACCAATTAATGACTTATCCGTCCATCTCAATGTCAAGTCTTTTTCTGAGGTGTACTATTATGTGTGCCGTTAATTAACTCAATGCTTCGCCTTCATCTTCTTCTTCTTCATCCGAGCCTCCCGCTGCTCACTCAGCCAACCGCGCTGGTATTCACCGCCGCATAAAAGTAGGCGGCGGCACCCGCACTCAAGTGCACGCACACATGAAAGTTGTGAACACAACAGACTGTAGAGAGGGACGGTAGAAAGGCAAAAAGGGATATGAAAGGATTTAATGAACAAGATGTCTGAATGAGAATTTAATGCAGAGGCCAGATAAGACTCCAACGCCGTTACAGTATGGGCGTGTACGGGCCGCGTGCGGTGCATCTGTCGCTTTAGGCGAGGAAGAAATGCTGCACATATTCTCACCTTTCATAAGGGAAGTCCACGAAATCCAGTTTGCTTGTGTTGTATATTCACATTCAGATTCCTGAGTGAAATGTCAAAGATGACGGACATATCACGTGTCGATCGTTTTTGTTGAGGTGTAGGGCGCCAAGTCTGGTCAGGTCCGGAAGCATGTGCCGGTAGCATGTGCCGGTAACATGTGCCGCTGCATCCACCACACCACAGAACCGCCTTGGGTCCTGGATGGCAACCACCCAGGCAGACAACTGGTCCACACTCACCCTTCGAATGTAGCCATGTTTAAGTCACATCCAGGTGATACATGGGCGTCCCCTTGGCCGTCTCCAGTTGCTGGGGTTCTCAACACCAAGATGTGTGCTGGGTCATGCCCAGAAAAATGTGCCACATGGCCAAAATGTCAGAGCTCATTGCTCCCATATAATGCACGTGGCACGCCTCATCCGAGTCTCCGTAAATAACCGTTCCTGTGGCACAGTCATTCCAGTGGTACCCAAGGATCCTTCGAAGAGACCTAGCACCAAAAACATCCAGTTGTCACCAAGTCTCACAACCATACAGAAAGAGAAGAAGCACCAGGACCGTAAAGACTAAAGATATCGATAACACCTCTGTCCAAACAACTCTTCTCAGGCGTCTCGCGATCTCAAAGACTGAGGACCTAAAGACATGAATGTCACTGCCAAGATAAGTGAATGTTTCTACAAGTTTGACACTTTCACCACATACAGATACACTTCTGATGGCCGAGTCCAGGAAGACATTGAAGGCCTGGATCTTAGTCTTGATCCAGGACAAACGCGCACACACACACACACTCCAACTCCTCAATCGATTCTGCGGAGATCACAGCATCATCTGCAAAGTCGAGGTTAGTAAACCTTTCCTCAACAATGAAAGTACCTAAGCTGCGTCGAGGCTGCCGTGATGGAAAATACTGACTGAAGTTCACGAAAATAGAACACACTCTGTGACCGCGAAAAACCATTTATGGAATCTCAGAGATTTTTTTCTTTTCAATAATAAAACTGACAAAAGTGCACTTTTGTGACTCACTATTTGTATCTGCCTCACTACGTTCATCGGGGGATTCCACTCCAAGTATATCCAGGCCGGTTGATGGTTTCATTATTGAATGGAATCAAAACTCTGTAAAGGTACAACCTCACCTCGACGTTTGGGCCAAAGCAGACGAACGTATTTGCAAATGTCTGTGTCTGCTGGCCTCCACCGGTCTACGCTGATGAACGTCGACTGCGTCCAAAAATTTTCAACATGTACCTCTGGCTACGTTGGAGACCGTTAGAGAAAGTTAATCTCTGCTATGACCAAGTTCCCTCCGCTGGCCTCCGCTAGCGCCACGTTGTGGAATGCTGAGCTGCGCTAGAGGTTCGCTACCAAACTCCGGTAACGTGATTTTTGCTGACGTTTGGGCAATTTTCTCGACTTTGCCCTGCGTTCACCAAACGCTGGGGTAAACGTTACAGTGAGATTGTGCCTTAACAAACCGTAGTTTAATTTTTCAGAGGTGTTTGTAGTTCATGGCAGGACCCAAGGTGGGCTAAAATGATCAATGCCAGCGGAGTTCCATGTAGTGAGGTAGTACAAAGGTGCACCCAGTATCCCTACGCCTTTGCGGTTGACCTAAAAAGGTCCTGAACATGTATGACCACGGTAGTTTGACGTTATGTTACTTCATAATTTGATCCTTTTATTGCTGGGACAAACAAAAACTCTATTTGCACCTTCACCAAAATATGATTCATGCACTAAGACAAAATGGTGCACAGCCTGCAGCAACGTTCACCCTCGGACACCAGGCAAGATGTCTATCTGTTCCTCTTGTGCTCATTTGCATATTAATTTTAATTTAAAATATAGTATTGTCCTAAGGGACAAGTACGAAAATCCTGCCAATATCCTAGTGTTAAAATTAGAGCAGCTCTGTTGATGTCGTGCTTTCCAATTTTTTGAACTTTCTGGTAATAAGTTATGTCGTCACACACACCCAGAGTGAGCAGCCATATCTTTTTAATTTTCTAAATGCAATTCGCTGCTTCCAACACAAATTCAAAACACTAATTAATTTGTATTTGATCATTTGCCCACTTTCACGGCATGACATAAGTGCATTTTTTCCCCCTTTTAAACTTTGCACTGGATGCACAAGTTTAATTAAGTGAGAACTCTCCACATTATCAACATCATGAATTGTACTTTTTTTTCTCTTTTTTTTTTTTTTTTGGAACAGGGGGGGTAAAAAGTCTGCGAGGGTCTTTCTTGCTCTTTCTTTCCACTCCCACAATTTTCTGCTTAAAATAAATTTCAGAATTGAGTGGAATTGCTGGAGGAGGTACATATTTCAAGTTAATTTTACATTGACCTTGTAAAAAGGGATTGTGAACGAGCGTGGATAAGTTCTAATGAAAAAAAAAAGAAAAAAGACTGAATGCCCCTTCATCTGCCAGAGCTGAAGTGTCCCGCTAAGAAAAACCATCCACTCCTCCCCTCTGTTACAATTACACCATATAGGCCTTTTTCATGGACCCTTAACCAACCTACATTTAAACTAAATTGTACATTAAACAAAATTAATGACATTTTGGTTTCAGGGGGCTGAATTTTAGCACATCTTCTGCGCGGCTGCTGGAAAGAATTGTGATTTTAAAAGTTCTGACCATGCCCCATTATGAAAGTGAGACTTCTCCTCATTTGCCCGCTTCACTAAAAGTACAAACATTGAATTTAATCGGTCTTACGCCACAGTCTTACTGGGGATTGACAGAGTTGTTACCATGAGGTGTAGAATTATGGGTGGGACTGGAAGCTTGACCATGTCATGACTTCTTTCCGAGGCCATTGTGTTGGCGTTATGGCTCATACGCTCACGTCACAACTGCAAAGTAACATTGAGTAAAATCACAGAGCAGCAAACTGGCCTGACGTACAAATATCAAAATACATAATTTGAAAATGAGATCAACGTGCTGGTTTGTTTGTTTTTTTGTGCAGGCTACATGCTAAGCTAGGATGCTCTGTAGTGGCTGGGACAGGCCGGACTTCCTCCCAGTGAATTCTGGCATTTGACAGGGATGTCTTCTGGCTCCTACACTGTTCAATGCTTGCGTGGACTAGGTCTTGAGTATGGTTGTGGAGACCCGTGGTTTAGATGCCTTTATCAGCAAACAAACAAAGATTTGACACAACCTACAACTGACTCCAAGGCACCCTTTAGGGAGTAGATCACCTTACTATCTAGGTCACCCAGAGCTGGGTGGGGGATTTGTCTTTTCCTGGCTTGTTGTGAATCTGCCCTAGTCCACAGTGCCCGCTGTAAACCACCATTGGGCCTGTGTGGGCGTGTTTGCTGGGAAACCCTGTAGTCAAGCTCGCTAGTTTACGAAGCCATTGTAGAGACTCCAAACTTACAGTAGATTAGTGGCCAACTTCTCAATGCCAGAAGAAGTCAACAGTTGCCTGAAGGGAAAGTGAAGTAAATGCAAAGGATATTAGTTTCACTTTTGCTAATTATATTTAAACTTGTTTTCCTTCTCTAAAGGTGGTCACTGGTGTTTTGGACATCTTCAAGTCATAAAAGTCATTCAGTCTCTCCACCAAATCTTTTCCTTGTAAGCTCTTTGTGTGGACAGCTCAATCTTTCCCATGTCAGTCAGCGTCCATTCATGAGGCTCTCTATCTGAACCGTGCTTCCTCGTCTGTACCCTTTTTGTCCGTCAGTCACAGGACAAAGACTTGACAGGTTCCTGGCTCGGTCCCGAGCCCAGAAAATCATTTCAGAACGGGGGACAATCCCAGTGTAGCCATTAGGGGAAACCCGAGCGCCGACTCTGACCCCCTTGTCTCTCACAGCCTATTTTACGGTTTAGACTCCCGACAAATTGTGCATCAGCCGCCAACCCTCAGCATCCATTTTGTAAATGACTGGTCCAGGAAA
>OMMV01031469.1:2625-13707 GCA_900302635.1 Chatrabus melanurus
TACACGGGGGTCCATCGCAGGGCCACATATAGACAGACAAACTCATTCACACTCTCACTCACACCTGCGGTCAGTTTAGAGTCACCAGTTCACCTAACCTGCGTGTCTTTGGAAGTGGGAGGAAGCCGGAGCACCCCGAAGGAACCCACGCAAACACGGGGAGAACATACAAACTCCACACAGAAAGAACCAGGTCGTAAGCGAATTTTTCTGCCACTAGATGTCGTACTTGCGCCACATTTCAGCACGTAAACAAAGCTTCCTTCCTCAGCCTCTCCTCCTCAAACCTCCCTCCTCCGTATTGAGCAGAATGATCGACAGTTGGCGTTTTTTCAAAGGTATAACTGCTCTCTATGTAGAAAAAGGCAGATGCATGTGGATTGTAGTCCGACCACATTCTTGGTCAGAGGCATTTTTAGCCTTTAAATGTGATTTTTGGACGTATTTCTGGAAAATAGCGGCTGCCCGCCATCTTGAAAAAAAATTCAACAGCTATGCATTGAGTGCTGAGTACTACTGTCTCTATAAAAACATGGGGAGGAGCAGCAGTTTCACAGAGCAGGACTCACATGGGCAGCCAGACCGAGAATGTGGACAGAAAAGCTCAGAGCACAGAGGGAGTGTTGCTTCAGTCTCTGCACAGGACACCATTAAGCCACTAAATCTTTCCAAAGAAAATGCTTGTTGGCTGCTATATTAATATTGAAAATACCATACATAACACCTTTAAAATACAGTGCTGGAGCACAGCAGAAATAGCCACTATAAAAGAATATTTCAGAACTAATGAAATATTTTAAGATAGAGTACATGCATTAGAATGATTTAATTTATTATAAGAAAGAACCAATTATATATTTGGTGCAGATCTCAATCCAGGAAATTTTTCCACACTTTCGTTAACATTGTGAGAAATGCATTTTGTGTGTGTGTGGGTGTGTGTGTTTATTCGATCTCATAAATTAATGCACAAAGCTCAGTTTAAAAAAATAAAATCACAGTGCAGTATAGAGGTCGAAGGCTTTGAATAAGGGTTGGGTTAATGAGATTGAATGGCTTGTGCCGTGGCAGAGATATGCCTTCTACTCAGTGCTCCTGTTATTTGTTAATCGCGTTGTCTTTTATTCCTTCCAGATACACTTTGTTGCTGCTGCTCTAAAAATAAAAACTCCTACGTCATCCGGAAACGACACCTACAAAGTGCAAAGAAGCAGTTTTGCAAAGCTGAAGGCTTTCACAAACGGCGTGGAGGCTGAAAGTCAGTTATCAGTTCAAATTTAGTTTTCAGAAAATGTGCGTTATTAAAAAAGAAAAACTAAATGTGTGCTGTGACAAGAAATTACACGATACACGCGTTTCGAGCAGCAGAGCCTCCTCATCGCTGCTCTCTTTCATGTGCCGACAGTGTAAAAAGACACTCAGAAATTCCACAATAGCATTTGAAAGAATGATGAAATCTCCGTGTCGTTTTTGTAGTCTCACACACACACACACACACGCCGTCTTTCTCTCCTTCTCACCCACCCTCACTCTTTCTCACTTTGTCATATTCTATTTTTCTGGCCGATTCTGCCCGCTCGCTGCCTGCGTTTCTCGCTCTTCTTCTCAGGGGCAGTGAGGGCTTGCTGTTTGTGTTGGAGGCAACCACTGAAACGTCCTTTCATTTCCTACAGTATTTTTTTTTTTTCTCCCACTCAGTGCCACAGTTACACTGGACTTGTCGCTGGCTGCCTCAACGTGCTCTGACAGCTGCTGACGAGCCCGGTGGTGTTATTATTTATCGAATCAGCAACCAGTAAACATCTTTTCATTTCTGTCCTACATGTAAACACCATCGCACCGTGGACAAGTGTTACACCAGACGCTGATGGTGTGTAATGAGACGTACAGAGGGAGTAACTCTAAGACTAGAAGACTGGACAGTGGTTATGCTTTTAGACCCAACAGTCTTCAGTTGAACCTCCCGTTAATGAGGTATGAGAGGGGGAGGGCGTGTGTGGAGGGAGGAGAAGTGGAGGAAGGGTAGAAGTGTGGGGGTGAGAGCTGGAACTTTGAATGTTAGCAGTATGACTGGTCTAGCCAGGAGCATCTGTGGTGGGTTGAAACTGTTCTCTCGTGGTGTGGATGGGAGGAGAAGTAGTGTAGGGGTGAGAGTACATTATGAGGGTATGGGAGGTGAAGCATGTGTCTGACAGAGTGACGAGTGTGAAGCTGCAAATTGACGGGGTGATGATGAATTTAATCAGTGCATAGGCACCGTAAGGGGGGGGTGAGAAGGAGGAGAAAGAAGATTTCTGGAGTGAGTTAGATGAAGGGGTGGAGAGTCAACCCAAGAAAGAAAGAGCGGGCGTGTTGGTGAAGGGAATAGGGGTGATGAGGAAGTGATGGGCAGGTACGGAGTCAAGGAGGGGAGTGTGGAAGGGCAGGTGTGTCATGTTTCTGAGAGACAGAGAACCCCTTCGAGGAAGAACCACTCTCCGATTCACAAAAAAGGTCTTTATTGGGCGCTCATGGCTGAGGGGTTAAGGCGCCACAGAATGCGGTCTGCACCGTCCGCAGGTTTGAATCCCAACCTGGGCAACCTTTGCTGCATGTCTCTCCCTGTCTTTCGCTGTTTCCTGTCTTTCTCTCACTGTCTCCCTAATAAAGGCTGAAAAAATGCCCCGAAAAAAAAAAAGGTTTTTATTAACAGTAGGTAAAGACATGGTCAAAAAACAGGCGCGGCCGTTACGAGTGTGAGTGGGCGCGGTACCGCTCCAGTATGCAAAAAGTGGCGCAAGACAGAGCGAGAGATTAAGGTGAAGCTCCAGGGGTTTTTTTTCCCCAAATATGCCGCTCTACGCTCGATCCTGCACCGCTCACACGCCTTGCAGGCATTTTGTCATTGCTACAGCAACCAATGTGGATAAGACTTGAACATGAGGATTTCCACACGGACACACCGATTGGATCTGGTCACTTGGTGTATATATAATGTGGACAGCCAATCAGTGAGGTCAGATTTGAATCAGATATGCAATAAATCCCATTTGATCTGGCAGTCTGAGCAAAGACTTTGACACTCAGGTCTCCAAGGTGTGTGCAGCATTAGGAGGACTCTGGGGACATGTCCTGACCAGGATTCGAACCCCATCCTGCTAATATGAAAACAGATGGAGAAAACCTCCTCTGACTTAATCCTATGTGGGGACATTAATCGGTGTGTAAGAGCATACGTAAATATGATCGAATTTTCTATTTCTCCTCTGTTTCTTTCTCTGTTTTTGTGTAGACGATGCTGACTGCCATCTCGATGAGTGCCATCGCTACCAATGGAGTAGTGCCAGGTGGGTCAGCAGACGTTGGCACCACACGCTCATCGCTGTTTGAGACTTCTGCATTTCTGTTTTCACTGACTTGGCTTTTGGCACAGCTTCGGCAGCTTCATGTGTTCAGCAACGTTCAACACTTTAGTCTGCACGATAACACGGTACTCAGCGTCCTTTAGAATGCACACGTATGAACACGCGCGTTCCACAGTACGGCTGTGTTTGAGTAATGTGAGTTTACGTAGTAATAATCTCCTACGTCTCAGCAGTGGGTGTGCGTACAGCAGGGGTCAGAGGAAATTACAGGCTTGTGGAGACGTGTGGAAGTGTACGCCAATTATAACTGTCTCCATTATAACGTACCAGCCTTTATGCTGCTGCAAAGTGCTGATTAAGTTCTATTTATTTATGTTCACTTAATTTATTTGCACAGTGTTGGGAAATACAAGCAAAATGGTTCAAAAAAAACTTTTTTTTTTTTTTTAAAGATTGCAAATAAATCAAAATTACAAGACTAATGAGAGGCTGTTAGCTTACACCTTTAACTGCATCTTAACCAGCTATTAGGCCATGTTTCTATGGTGTCAGGTATCCATGGATGCGTCCAAACAATAACAATGATTGATCATTTTGTACCGATGGATCGATACAGGAGAAAATATTGGCTCTCAATCTCCTGCAGTGGAGAAACATTCAAGCTGCACATGTGGAAGCATGGCACCTCATTTCCGCATACTTCTGTGTACATGTCCTTGACAACCGTTGACCCATTGATTCCTGTGGAAGCCTCCGTGATGTCCGATATATGTGCGAAGCTCCTCTTTTTTTTCAGTCCGGAATTTGCCGTGAGTACGTTGAAAATCCAGGGAGTTTCCAGGGAGTTTTTCCTTACCACTGTTGCTATTGTGCTTGCTCAGGGGGTGGGTAAGGTTAGACCTTACCCTTGTGAAGCGCCTTGGGGCGACTATGTTGTGATTTGGCGCTATATAAATAAATTGAAAAGAATTGAACTTTTGCAGTGGATTTTGAAGAGGCCGTATGCGCTGTGTGCCAGGAAGCTAGCTTTGGTAAACTAGCAAGCTAGCGCTTTCAGTTCAGTTGCTTGACTGTTGATAGTCAAATTGTGTAGTTGTATAAGTGAAAATAAACTAGTTTAGCAAGTTTAACACTTTGTGAGTATGAGTTATGCTTTGCAGCTATGCCACCTAGATCAAAGGTAAATAAAAGTGGGAGTGCTTTAACCAATAAGCAACTGGATGGTGAATCGCGTATATTACGGCTATTGTACAAATGTATGTGGAAACCAGGCATGAGTCCGTGTCAGGTGGAGATTTTTAATTATGCATCATTCAAAAACTGCTCCACAGCAGTGATAAGATGTTTTCTTATTGCCTGATTGTTTAAAAGGTAGCACCAAAGGGTAGCATCTGTACAATACGCGTCGCTCTGAATACTGCAGCTGAGAGATTGGGAAGCAATAAAATTCTACATCAAAAAGAACATCACCTTTGGTCTTATGATCATAAACATGGCTTTGTTCACTCAAGCTGTTATTAGCTTTGCAACAGTGTCTCCTAGTGGTAATAAATGGTATAAACATTCAAGTCAAGCCACAGCCTCTCAGTGCTAAACATTAGTTTGACTCAAGATCGCCATCCAGATCTGGATCGTCTCCAAATCATTTGTTTCAAGTGCCAAAACCTACAAAGAAATAACCAAACTCGAAGCAGTGCCTAAAGCCCCACAGGTGGGATGTTCCAGAGTGGAAGAATCATGAATCAACCATTTTTCACAGAAACAAAACGATGCTTTTTTTATTACTTAGTCAATATACAATAACTTTCATATGAGCTAAACATCAAGTGTCTATCATAAGTAGGTCCTCAGATATTAAAAAAGAATGTATCCCTAGCAACCATGGTTGCCATAGCAACCAAATTAACATATCCCGAAAGCCCTTCCAAAGAACTTTCATATGAATTTAACATCGTCTCTATCTTAAGTGGTTGCTGAGATACGACAGAAAGGTCACTTGGCGGGACATCATAACAGCCGGACAGACAGACAGCCTGCCTGCCTGCCTGCTCAGACACTTGATGTTTTTTTGAACATTTAAAAAAAACTCTAAGCACGTACATGTTGCGAGTTAACTGCGATGTTGACAATATTCTGCTACACGCATCTTTGCGTTATGTTTATCCCAAATAAACGCAAGCTTCTTGTGGCCCGCGTGAGCGACTGTGAACTCCTGCAAATCAGTACAACAATAAATTTGTACAACAATTCAAGTTTTGAAAGTGTGGAAAACAATATTGCTTATTAGTCAAACTACAAATCTGTAATAAATTCCAGGTTTGACAATCAAATAATTAGTTTAGTCCACGTTTCAGCACCAAACACTGTCAGATACTGGAGTTCTTTTCCATCACTACAAATTAAATGTTTCTGCATTCGCCTGGTTTTCACACTGCATCAATTTGAACACATTTCTTTGGGTTTTGTTAGCATTTGATGGATCTTTGTCACTATTTTATACATTTTAAATAGCAGATGATGAATTGGTTAAAAATATGAATGTTTATCGCAGGGCAAAAAAATGGTGGCCGATGAAACTTAAAAGGTTTCATTTTATTTCTTCTTTTTGTGTGAATTACTTAAATACTTAATGCTGAAAGAAGACTTATTATAATCTACTTAATTAATTTCATACAAACTGAAACGGTAATCGTCTGAACTTGGCCTTGTGCATCTACACATTGCACGGCACAAGAAATGAATAGAACATGTTCGATGAGGGTTCCTGTTCATCTTCTCCACGTCACCTCAAACACGTCTCTCCATATTTTGTGGATGTGTGCAGCTGGAGGCTCCTATTACATGATTTCCCGTTCGTTGGGCCCTGAGTTCGGGGGCGCAGTGGGGATCTGTTTTTACCTGGGCACCACCTTCGCTGGAGCCATGTACATCCTCGGGGCCATCGAGCTCCTCCTGGTGAGAAACAACCTCTGTCTGCCTGCGTTTGTCTCCTCTCCTCTTCCATTCTCTTTCTGACTCATTCCTCTTTTTTTTTAAACTTTTATGCTGTTGACAAAAAGCTGCAGTGTGAGTGACTCACTTCATTTGTGCTCACGGATGCACAGCACCGATGCAGTTCTAGCTGGACTCACAACAGGACCAAGCTGTACTGTGGATGTTTTATCCAGGGTTAGCATCACATAGGCCTTCAATGTTTTTTTTTCTGCAATTATAAATGGAGACAAGATGGTTGATTCAGCCCAGTTAGATCCCGACTAACCAGTGAATGTCGATGATTCATGACTTACCATCTCCTCTGCAGACTGCTTGAACCTTCTTAACAAAAATTCAAATAGCAATTCCAGGGTCATCAGCCTTTGAGCTCGGGAGCCACCTGGGAAGAGTTTATGGAGTCATAAGGTCACTTTGCAGGAGAACGAAGGTCCAAGTCCTGGTGCTTCCTGTCTTACTGTATGGTTGTGAGACTTGGAGGCTAACCAGTGACCTAAGGTGACGACTGGACGTCTTTGGTACTAGGTGTCTTTGGAGGATCCCTAGGTACCTCTGGAGTGACTTTGTGTCAGACGAGTGGTTACTTAAGGAGACTGAGATGAGGAGTATCACATTGTGAGGGAATATCAGCTACGACATTTTGTCCATTTCCAGGTCATTCATCCATCCATTTTCTAAACCCACTTATTCCAGTTAGCGTAGCGGGGGGCTGGAGCCTATCCCAGTGGTCATTGTGCGAGAGGCGAGGCCAGTCCATCGCAGGGCCACATATAGACAGACAAACACAGTCACACACTCACTCACACCTACGGTCAGTTTAGAGTAATCAGTTCACCTAACCTGCATGTCTTTGGAAGTGGGAGGGGGCCGGAGCCCCCGGAGGGAACCCACGCAAACATGGGGAGAACATGCAAACTCCACACAGAAAGGACCAGGTCGGAAGCGAACCTGGGACCTTCTCGCTGTGAGAAAACAGTGCTAACCACTAAGCCACCGTGACGCCCCCATTTCCAGAACAGCTCCCACAATTTTCCATATTGAATTAGGAATCAAAGAACAAGACCAGTGACAGCCCAGGAATGGGGTTCATTGATTTGAGTGATAAACTATCAGTATGTGTTGCAGCATTATTGAAATGAGGTCTGCTTTCTTCCTCAGTGTTGCCAAACCAAGTAAAAAGGTGATTTTATTTTTGTGAAATTTGTGGAGGATAATTATAGCAGATCACCTGTGTTTCTTCTTTGCAGGCCACTTTGCAGCGTTTTACTTTTCCAGTCTTGTTTTGATCTGCCACAAAAGCTACTCCCAAGAGGAAACTGATGTCATTCTGTGACAGAACAAAGTGCAGAACTGTCACAAGTGAACACGACTCCCTAAATGACAACATGATGGCCATATTTCCATTTTGCTCCAGTCCAACAAATACAGCTACACAATGCAGTGACGTGAGACAAAAAGATGACTGTGACACAGACATATCGCTCAGGAAGATCTGATGAATTTTCCTTCAACCGTTTACACTAAATAAGAAGTGGCACACAGAGACACCAAGTCATACTAATTAATTCTTTGTGATTCAGTGACACTATAATATCTCTAATTTGCTCTAAACTGTTTGAGTTAAGCAGTTATGACCTTTGCAAGGTCAAAGGTCCCGCGACGATTCGAAGGCGATATATGACTTCATGTTAGTGTTTAATAGAATCCATAGGTGTATCTTTAACAGATTCCCCAAAGTTGCCATTCTAAATAACTCCTGTGTATATAAGCATTGGGCCCAAATTTGGACCTTGACTCCAAACTGATTTTTCTCAAAATCACAGCACTCTGATTATTTACAAGGACGGAGCTCTGGAAAATATATTTTTCTCAGTGGTGTTACTTCGGTCTTGTCTTGGGTCTCGTCTTGTCCAAGATTATAGTAGTACTGCACAGAATCAGCAATAAATCTCTTCATAACCTATAACGCCCATGGGCACACGGTACGGATGGACACACAGGACCGAAAACAATACAGTGCCTTACTGCCGCACACGGGTGTAAATGTCATTGGGGTGTTTGATTGCTGTCAACTCTCTCATTACTATTAATGTACTCCTATTTTGGTGAGACATGGTGAATTGTCGGAAGGCGAGGCTCTCAATTTACCAGTCGATTTACGCTCCGATCCTCAACTGTGGTCATGAGCTTTGGGTAATGACCGAAAGAACAAGGTCGCGGATACAAGCGGCGGGAATGAGGTTCCTCCGTCGGGTGTCTGGGCTTACACTCAGGGACAGGGTGAGAAGCTCGACTATCCGGGATGGACTCGGAGTAGAGCAGCTGCTCCTTCGTATTGAAAAGAGCCAGCTGAGGTGGTTCGGGCATCTGGTGAGGATGCCCCCCGGTCGTCTCCCTAGGGAGTTCATCCAGGCACGTCCAACTGGGAGGAGGCCCCGGGGAAGACCCAGGACACGCTGGAGGGATTATATTTCCCAGCTGGCTTGGGAACGCCTCGGGATCCCCCAGGAAGAGTTACAGGTCTTGGCCGAGGATAGGGAAGTGTGGGCTGAGCTGCTTGGTCTGCTGCCACCACGACCCGGACAAGCGGCAGAAAATGAATGAATGAATGAAGGGATAAATTATCAGTGATGAGAAAACCGCCAAACAAAAGAAAAAACTTCACAGTCTAACACCGCACTATGTGCCTCAGGCTTTGTACTCCTTGTCAAAGTTTCAGTTCCCCTCACTGTGCTTTAATGGTCTTTTAATTATAGCTTTCATTTAAGCAGGTACCCACCGAGCACAGAATGTACTTGCAGCATTGCTTGGAGGTCACAGATTAGTTGCACCAGAAAAAAAAATGTGTCCAGGTTTTGGCAGCGTTCCACTGCAGCGTTTACTGGTTAGAGTCTTGTAACATTTGTTTGCAACATTGTGTGCACATTGGTGGAACATGCACAAAAAAGTTAATATGCATGTATTTAGAAATTAAATAATATCCAACAATAATCTAGTTCAGCATGACTATACCATGTATACCGTAACTTTAGTTTATCCTAGTCCTTGTTCATCGCAATTCCAGACTTTGATAACCTTTATTTTTTCTTTTTATTTACTTATTTTTGTCATGTTCACTCACTTTGTCTGTTTGTTTTTTTAAGCATTCAAATGGGGTTATAATAAGATTACAGCAACGTTATGTCACAATGTTGTAGCAGAGTTCTGGGTCCGTTGGTTGTTAACACTCTTAATAACGTCCCAGCAACATTCTGCAGAGTCTACAAATGAACGTTCCCATGATGCTGTGATGTGTCACTGTCACTTTAATGCAACCATCAGGCAATGTTCGATTGCTAGCTGGGTAAAAACCTCATGGAGAATCCAGATCTCATTTTTGAAGGAGACCTGGCCATGATAGTGGGATAAACTTACAAACAAACACAATAGTAATGCACAATTAAATACAGAACTGGGCGCTCATTGATAAAACAGTGATTAAGATTCATACATACAAACAAAAGCCAAAAACGGCATTCGAAAAAAAAAATCTGACTTATAAAACCGTGCGTACGCACACCTGTAAGCAATGATCGCTTTATTTATTTATTTATTTCTGATCCCCATTAGTCACTGCCTCAGCAGTGCCTATTCTTCCTGGGGTCAAATATCAGTTACAATATAAAATCAACAAGTTAAAAACAAAACGTATATCAATAGTACTTTGAGGACAACACAAAATTCCATATACTGACATATCCAATTAGACAAAAAAACAAATGTGGAAAACAATATCAATATCATTAATGAGAAATAAAGAATTCACAAGACATAACTTCACAAAATACAATTACAGACATAAAATTCAAACTCATTTAGAACAGTCTCTTTATGTATAACATCTTTTCTCAGTGCCTTTTTGAATCCAACTCTGCTGGAAATTGACACCAAATGTTGTCACACACTACCTGGAATTGTGCGCATGTGGATCTGCCTCATATCCCGCCCTCTACACGCCCACATTCAACCACAAATGGTCAATGCAAAACACCTCATGAATATTCAAGAATACACGTGAAGCCCGACAAACGTGGACTTATCATGGGAACCAAGAGGAAAAGCAGGGGTGGAAAAAAATTTTTTTCTGAAACAGAAAATCAAGGCGCTTGTGCGTGGTCACAGCAGTGGGATGACAAACAAGAACAAATGCGAGTGGCAACGACGAGTCCTCAAGTCGTGTTGAACACAACCATTCGTAATGACCGTTCACTCATGGTGCTGCATGTTGCTTCTCCATTTTGACATCACAATCACTTCGACATAACTTTGACAAGCTCACCACCAGAACTAGCCTAAAACATTCCCAAAAAACAGAATAAGTAGACAATTATTTATCGTTACAGCTGTCCCACAATCCTTTGTGCTGCTGTGACATCACCGCACTGCTCTCTTTATTAAGATAACTAGCACGTTGACTACCCGTCACTGCATGAAGGTAAATGCCCTAAAATACCAACAGAAAATTAAAGGGGAAAATACTGTGTAATTTTAAAATGGTCAAAAACGGAGCAACTGGTTTATTAGCAGTGAAAGTAACATTCCATCAGCCTGTGTTTTCAGAAAAGAAAAAAATAGCCAAAGCAAAGCAGTGTGTAACAGGAAATTTCTTTTCAGGATAGAGAAATCATCAACAAAAAAAAAAATCTTACCATGGATCATCAAGGGCTCCAGGCTGTGACTGTCCTGTCTCAATACAGAATGATCCTTG
>OMMV01031665.1:2360-17365 GCA_900302635.1 Chatrabus melanurus
TTAAGCTTTGGAATTAACAAAGGAACAGTGTGCTCCTCTTTCTGGCACAGGAGACCTACCTGGACGTGGAGAGGGGGAGGAGGAATGAGCGAGGTGAGGCGAAGGAGGGGCGAGCGGGAGTAAAAAGACGGAGACAAGCCAGCCTGGTAAGCGGTAGAAGAATTGAAAAAAAGAGAAGAAGAAGAGAAAAAAAGGACAGGCAGTTCAGCCTATCTGGCTGTAGATTACAAAAGAGAGAGTGAGGGAGAAAAAGAGGAGAGCAGGGTTCAAATCGAGTCAGCACATGCTGGGAGATAGCAGACAGCCTGGCTGTGAGAGATTATTGTCACGTTAAAAGACTCATAAAAATAAAAGAAACGGCTCCAGTGGAGCTGATGGGTTCACAGCAGGGTTTACCTGCAGAAGGAGACAATCGATAGAGAGGAGAAAGGACTCGTGCAGTCCTCACAGAGGTGCCGTGCAACATTTGGAATCGGCCTTTGTTTCCTTTCCCCTGGAAAAGATATATATCTTCTGTCAAGTGTTCCGTGAGTTGGGTTTCTCCTCCAAGTCGGCCACATGGTGCTGCATGCATGCACTGTAAACACAGTGATGTATGCACATTGTTCCTGCCAAGATACATAATCACGTCTGCAGCGTATAGCCTCTGTCATGCTGGAATCGTGGAAGAATAAAGAAAGTAGAGAACGTGATTTTGTTCTGCCGAGAGACAACTTTATGGTCACGTACACACTCAGAGAGTTCATACCTCTGCCAAAGTCCAACAGTCTTCTGTTTACGTCTCTGTTGACATGTTCTTTTGTTTTCCTTTCATTGTGAGAGGATTATTCCTTTGATCTTTTCTCTCACATTCTCAGATCCTGATTGTTACCCTTTAATCCTGACATCTCACCTTTCTTTCTGTTCTTCTATTGACCTGTGATCCTGATCTTTGATCCTGAACTTTGTTCCTGATACTGAGTGCTGGTCTGTGATCCTGAACATTGAGCTTTGATCCAGAGCTTTGATCCTGATTACTGACCTTTTTATTGCCGATCACTCATGTTTGATTCTGATTGTTAATCTTTGATCAAGTCAGGTTCCGGAGCATGTGCTGGTGGTGCATGCGTTCCCCCATCCACCATATCATGGAACCACCCTGGGTCCTGGATGGCAACGACCCAGAAAAACAACCGGCCCATCCCCACCTCTCAAAAATAACCATTTATCTGCCATGGCCAGGTGAAACATGGCCCCTTGGCCTTCTCCAGCCGTTGGAGTCCTCAACACTGAGGCACCTATGTGCTGGATCATGCCAAGAGAAATGCACCACCTGGCCAAAATGTCGGACGTGGCGTTCCCTTACAATGCAAGTGATATTCCTCATCTTACTCTAGTAACCGTTTGTTGGACACAAAGTCATTGGAGCGGTACCCAAGGAACATCTTTAGAGACCTAGTACCAAAGACATCCAGTCATCACCTTAGGTCACTGGTTAGCATCCAAGTCTCACAACCATACAGGTAGACAGGAAGCACCAGGACCCTAAAGACTTGGACCTTCATTCTTCTGCAAAGATATCGACAACACCAAACACCTCTCTCCAGTGACCTCATAACTCCATGAGCTCTTCCCAGGTGCCTGTTGATCTCAAAGGCCGAGGACCCAGAGACATGAATGTCACTGCCGAGATAAGTGAATGTCTCTACAAGTTCAACACTTTCACTGCATACAGATACACTTTTGATAGCAGAGTCCAGAAAGTCACTGAAAGCCTGAATCTTCACAAACCCAGACAGTCTGACTTCTCACTCAGCTTCTCAAGTGTGGCAATCAGGGCATCCATTGATTCGGCAAAGATCACAGCATCGTCTGTCAAGTCGAGGTCAGTAAACTTTTCCTCACCAACAAAGGTCCCTAAGCTACTGGTTTCCACAACCCTACCCAACATCTGGGTATAAAGTGGCAAGACACTGAGGTCCTCATTCGTGCCAGCCTACCCAGCATCTACACCATCATGATAATGTCACAGCTTTGCTGGGCAGGTCATGTGGTTCGCATGCCAGACCACTGGCTCCCAACAAAACTGCTATACGACGAAGTCCAACAAAGCAAGTGCTCCCAAGGAGACCAAGAAATGTGCTCCAAAGACACCAAGAACGCATCATTGTAGGCCTTCATTTTTATCCCCGCCGCATGAGAGCAGACAGAGGGAAGTGGCAATCAGTTGTCCACAATGGCACAAAAATCTATACAGCCAACATTGCTGCAGCTGAGAAATGCACACTGGCCAGGAAAATCTGCACCAGTAACCTCCCAACTACAGCCAACATTCCATGTCCACACTGCCAAAGAACCTTCCGTGCGCAGATCGGCCTGACCACTCATCCCTGCACCCACAGACCTCAACCCCAACCCCAGGATGACTAGATGGTCCGCGGTGTTTCTCAACTGATGGACCGACCCCTCACCCAGTCCATGCAAGAACTGTACAGTGTAGGAGCCAGAACACATCCCTGACAAATGCGAGTCCATTCAGCCATGTCAAGGTTATGTTTTAATTGCCATTTTTCTGTCTGTCTTGCTTTGATCGTGATTATAGGTTCAAAAGAATTGGGTTCAAGGGGTGGATCCTGAACTTTGTTCCTGATCATGGAGGTCATCAACAATCCTGATTACTGGATCAAAGGAATTAGGGTCAGAGATCAAAAATCAAAGTCAAGTTCCGGATCAAAGGAATCGGGATTCTTCAATATTTTTTTTAAATAATTTTTCAATATTGCAAGCTCCACCCCTTGAGCCAGAATTACACCAAAATTTAATAAACCTTTCCTTGATCAAAGGCCTACCTCTGCACCAGATTTCATTGAAATCAGTTCACGATTTCATTTCTTTTTAAGATATTATATAACTAACGAACTAAGCTTTGACCATCACCAAATTCAATATAATTTTTGATTAATAAAGCAGCTAATAATCTAATTAATCAGAGCTGCAAAGATGAATACATTGCCAAAATAAACAAAAAACATGCATACGTGAATACTCCACAGAGAATCCTCTTCTTTTAACCCTTCAGGTAGGAAATTAATATGAAATGATCAGCATTTTTGAAGATCTGATGTAAATCTATCAACTAAGCCTGACCCAGTGAGTGCTGCAGGAGTCAAAGGTCAAGCGGTGCAAACACTGAGTTGGTGAAACACATGTACACTGTTGTTATGTAACTCAGTAGGTCATTGATCGCTGGAGAGGGCCAGCACACACTTACATAAAATAAAGTACAGAGAAGGACCACTTACAGTATCTCTAACATCTAATACCGTATGTCTCATGTATCATCACACACTGTATGAACACAGCGTTACACATACCGACATTTCTCCAATAGTTTTGATGTGGGCTCAATTTTTTAATTTATCCCATGTTTAACTAGAAATACTTACCCAATAACCCCAAAGGGCTATTTGAATGATCTTATTACATTTTTCACATGATAAAACTGATAAAAGTCTATGCTCATTTAATGAGCTCTAGTGCACAATTAGATGAAAATGGGTTCCGTAGAGACATCGAAATAATCATTGTAACTTATTTAAATAAGTTGAACAAGTTAGAAAAAAAAAAAACCTGCACTGTATTCGTTTCCCCTATTTCCTTCTCATTTCAACAATCTTCCTTCAGTGCTTTCATTATTTGTGTAACGCTACGGTCACATTATTGATCGACTGTATTTGCTCAGCCTGTCGAACTGGGCGACTGGAGGCTTGGAGCTACAGCTATTTTATGATGGACCATTCACACTCTGACAATTGCCCCGAAGTTTGCCGACGGAGAGTAAAATGCTGATTGACGTCGACCAGCTGCTGGTGTTTGTCGTGGTCCCGGAAAAATTTTTCAACATGCTTAAAATCTTCGACGTCCATGCTGGAAAGCCGGCGGGAGTTGGGCTCCGCTGCCACTGCAGCACCTCCGCTGGCGCTCCGTTACTGCCCCATTCGCTTCTGCCGGCCAAAGCAGGAGGTCAATCAGTTCCTGGAGCCCAGAGAGGGTGTACGTAGAGATGCGCGGATCATGGATATATCCGCAGACCCTACAGATAATCTGCGGGTCGGACGGGCCGAGTAGTAAAAAATAACATTCTGATTAATTGCGGGTGGGTGAAATAAATTATTAACGAGCAATATATTAACTACATTCTCTGAAACGTGAAGTTTGGCGATGCCGATATCTTTGCAAGAGCACGAAGGTCCAAGTCTTTAGGGTCCTGGTGCTACCTGTCTTACTGTATGGGTGTAACACTTGGACACTAACCAGTGACCTAAAGCGACGACTGGACGTCTTTGGTACCAGGTCTCTCAGAGGATCCTGGGGTAACACTGGAATGACTTTGTATCAAACAAAGGGTTACTTAGGGAAACTAAGATGAGGAGTATCACTTGCATTGTGAGGGAGTGCCAGCGTCGGCATTTTGGCCACGTGGCACATTTTTCTATGCATGATCCAGCACAGAGGTGCCTGAATGTTGAGGACCCGGTGGCTGGAATACGTGGTTATTTTAGAGATGTGGGGATAGACCGATTGTCTGCCTGGGTGGTTGCCATCCAGGACCCAAGTCGGTTCCGTGGTGTCGTTGATGCGGTGAAGTGCGGCACCAGCGCATGTTCCCAGACTTGACAATACTTAAGTGCAAATTCACTTTTTACTCCACCACATTTATCTGACAGCTTTAGCTGTTAGTCAATTCAGATGTTTTTGTTTTTAATATTCATTCAATTATTCATTTATTAATATATTTATTGATGTACTTTGCTCTTGGCTGCCCCCCATTGCTCAGGGTCGCCACAGCAGATCCGATCGTGTACAGATCTGCATTGGGATTCTGCACAAGTTTTATGCCAGAGTTGCCCAGCCAAGTACTAAGCTTTCATTCTGTAACACTTATAGCAAGACTGAAATACAGACCAGTTAATGTTTTTAAAAAAACGGTCTTTATTTAAACCAGGAAAGGTGCATAGGTCAGTACACAAGAATTCATTCCAAAAACAGGCAACGATATCCGTGAGGGGATAGGCAGGTGGATTAACCAGGGAACAGAGCTCAAGGGTCCAAAACACAGAGAGTAATCGATAGTACCAAGTAATCAAAAACGGCAAACAAACTCAGGGAAACTCAAAGGGCAGCGTAGTTCAACAACGGGAAATTGCTCATAGGGAACACAAGAGAATCACAGTGAGAAGAGGGCTGGAAAGCACAACGTTCTGGCAGGTGCTGAGTGCAACACAACGGTTCTATGTACACAGGTAATCAAGGTAACGAGGAACAGCTGAGGGGTAATTAACTGAATGCAAACAGGTGTGACAACAGACAGGAAGAAAGCAAATGAAAGGAGACAATAGAAGACGATGTCAAAGTAAAACAGGAAGTGAACACAAAATGACAAAAAAAGAAATTAACCAAAACAGAGAACCCTTAGAAATTAACAGAAAACACTTAGAAATAACCAGAACAAAAAAACAGCGAACATTAAAGAAATAAACTCTGAATCACTAATCAAACCAAAAGAATAATAATAACTAAAAATGACACAGGACACAACACCAGGATCATGACGCATTCATTCACGGACAAACATAGACAGACAAACACATTCACACTCTCACTCACACCTACGGTCAATAGACCTTTTCGCAACTAGGCAAAATTGACCCACAATGCATTGCATCGTGACCTTTCACAAGATTTTAGTTGATCGAAGCACTTCTGGTAGCTGCATCTACAGGGTGGATTTTGCATTGCAGCGCCGAGAAACTGGCACATTCTTTAACCATGGATGGCCGCGAAGAATTGCAGGAAAATGACAGTGCCACAAGGGGGAAAAACAAATTCTCGCCGAAAGGGGTGTTCCGTGTTGTGGAAAACGACGCCGGGAGTTTGTGAATCTCGCCGAGAAAGCCGTCCAATTTTATCCTTTTTTGGAAAAGTGTGACCATAAAGAGTGATCACAGCGGACGGCTGTTTTCGCGATTTCAACGGAAAAACTGTGCTCTGGAAACGGGATTAGCGACGTCTTTGCTTACGACTGTGGATGGACAATGAAAGACTCAAGAAACACAAATGTGATGACGGCTACCGTATGTTTATTGATCATCACGTTGAACTTGCGGAACTCGGAAATATCGAGGGGGGACAACGACTTTGTTCACATACGGAGCCGCGTGAAGTCGGAGCAGGGGCAGGCAGCAGCACGATATTGTAAGTGGTTGCTGTGTTCCACCACAGGAGAAATAAAATCGAATATTTATATAGTGGGACATTACTACTTTTACTTTACTAAAAGCTCTGAGTACTTCTTCCACCTCTACCAGTATGAAACACTGATTATTTTTTTAATTTAATTTAATTTTTTCAAATGATCTTTATAATGATTTGCCACAAAAAAAAATATTTAATTTTAATGCCAGATGCTCTTCCTAACATAAATCCAGATTTACATTTTATTGCAGAATAATTCTGAGTGAGAGAGAAACCATCCTGTAGCAGTTAAGGGACACACGCTCCTTCAGCTGGATAAGTAGTCCCAACGTGTGACCTCACTTCTTTACTTGGAAATGTGATACTCTCTCGCTCTCTCTCGATCATGCACACCAGGTTCTACCATCAACACCTTTGGCCGGTCCAGCAGGTCCACAGTGGACATATGAGTCCACTGCGTGTCCCAGTCCACCTGTAATATTGAACATTCCTGAATGCTCGCAGTCAGACTGTGAGTAAGACGTCAGTCCCACCTATTCGTGCATCACAGCCAGTTTCACGGCTTTAAATAATTTCCTGGATGAAATGAGTGCTCTGTGTTTTTGCACCTGTAGCCTAGACCCCATGTAGCGCACCTATAAGGAGTATTCACCCCCTCTGGATTTTACCTTTTTTTGTGGCTTTATGACCTCAAATTAAATAAGAAAGCCTGCTTTACACAGTAATTTAAAAAAAATATTGTTTTTAATCCAAAAGTGAAAACAAACGCCTGAGCTAAATTAAAGAAAAATATAAAACCAGCAGTACGTACACTTCAGCTAATCAGCTAACAGTTAATTAGCAAAGCTAACTTTTTCTTTAGTGGATTCGCTTTTCAGCTAACCGTTAGCGGTACAATTAGCTTCCACTAACTTTAAGTCAGCTGACATTTTTCTGAATATGGTTTAATGGTCAAAACGTTTGTAAAGCCTAAAATCATACACGTTTGTTCCTGTTGGAGCTTATACACGAATTAATAAGTGAAATGGACGCATCGTGCGAAGACAACCAGCATCGCCTCGAGGGGACGGAGGAGCAGGAGGTCAAGTCAGAGTAAAATGCATTAATTAGATTATTAAAATTATTTTCCATGTGTGTTTTTATTTCTTAATATTTTTTATTAGTTTAATACTTTCTGTACTGTGAATAACCTGCATGTTGAATGGAAACTACTGTTGATCATCATCTGATCTTGCGGCGCTAAACCTTTTTGGGGACCTCCACGTTTATGCTTCAACATATCAAAATTTCAACTCTTTATGTCACTTTTTCAGGGTTTCAGAGCCCAAAAAACAAAGCCAAAGCTAAATTCATATAATAAAAGTTAGCGGATATCGGTAGCTTCAGCTAAATTTTTTAACGTTATCACAGTTAACTTTTCAGTTTGCGGATTAACGGTTATTGAAGCTAACTTTTAGGTTCGCTATACTCACCGCTATATAAAGCACACAATTATGCATTGCGACAATCTTCAGTCCCTGTAATTACAGTAAGTCTTTTTTTTTTTTTACAGTTATACAGCTGTAGGAGTCATCAAATGGGAAGGGAAGGCTCACCGGCAGGCTGTCAAAAACCTCTCTCAGGCTGCCGAAAAGGGGAGTCAGTGGCTGTGATTAAAGAGGAAGGAATCAACTTGGATGCACAGGTGAGTGATGGCATCTAGGGGGTGAGCCCGGGACGCTGGGTTTCACTGCTGAACCCTCTGGAGGTGTCGTGGGCCTATTCAGCGAAACATCGAGGAAGGAGGGCACCCACCTGATGACCCGAAGGGTGCCATCATTCACATGTCCATTGCACAGAGTCTCAAGTATGCAAGACAGGGATATTAACACCTTGTCCCACAGAACAGACCGTTAAATGTAGTTTTAGTTGATTGTAGAATATCTGTGTCGGCTGTGTGTAACGTGACAACCGGGATTGTTTCGAAGTCCACACCAGCTCCAGGATTTTTATGCAAGAAAACATCAAATCTAGGCTCGAGTATCCCATGTGCCTTTTCGGAAACTGTAGTTGACATTTTGCATCTCCTCTTTAAGAAATTTCTTCTCTGTGCCACTTCACCCTGAAGCTGTGTAACTGGTGATGCACAAGACAAAAGTTGCACTTCAGAGTTGTCACGGGCATCTTGGTGGCTTCCCTCACTAGTCTTCTTGCATTGTCACTCAGTTTTTGAGAACTGCCTACTCCAGCCAGATTTGTAATACTTTTATTGCTATTAAAAACACAGAGAAAGAAAGAGAGAGAGAGAGAGAGAAACAGGCAAGATTGCATAAAGCAGTAGTACAATAAACAGTGCAAACTGGCCTACCTTGGATCGTCAGATCATCATGATTACCGGTGAGGGGCTGGGTCTTACAGAACGAGTGATCGCCTTGTAATGCCTCAATAGACAGCAGCACCAGCCGGCAGCTAAGATGGTAAGGTAAGCGGCTAACTGTATAATGGTTGTCTTAAAAAGCTTGTTTACTTTTAGCGATGTAAACATGCACGTTTTCACCCGCAGGGATCCTGTCCGTGCTACCAGACACTTCTAATGACGTTTTTGCCTGATTGGTGGCAACAAGAAGCAATTTACTCTTGGTGTTTCTGATTGGCCCATCCAACAAGCCGGTATGCCCACGGCAGCTGAAAAAATGTCGGAGTCCTCCTTTAAGATTTGAATGAAGATACAATAAAACATGAGGGATATGGATGCAGATGTTATGGTCTGATTTTATTTACTTATTTTACACTTTTGCGTATTTGTGACTCTCATTCGGTTGTGTGACAGATTTGGTTGCTCATCACAAAAGGGTCCGCAAACAGGCGAAGATGTGTTCGATAACAGCTCATAATTTGCGGTTAAAATAATTTATGCTAAAGATCACGATTTTATCGCGTGAAGAAGAGTGTCCGTTCGTGTCTGGTATGCGATTGGCGCTGGTACCGCCCGCTGGTTAGGAGCGTTTTGGCGGCGGTCTCCACACATGCTTTGTAAGCAAGTGTTGAGTTTGGAAACAGAGATCGTTACTTGCAGCAGGGATTTGATTATGATGTGGTTCTCATATGAATGAGGAGAGAAACTGTGTAAAAGAAAGTTAAAGCCTTCTATCGTTCATCCATATGCTTCGCATTAAAGCGTTGCTTTATAATCTGCGGTTTAGTGGGCAGGGAGTCACAGCTGAATTGACTCGTCGGCTTGTTTTTAATGGAGTGTCGCTGGCTCACATGTCAATTAATACAGATTTGATGGCGTAGAAGAACCGCGATAGTTGACTGGGGTTGGTGTTGGCTCTTGCCGATGGATTCGGAGGATTTGCGGTTGTGTTGAAAGGAGACGCACCATGTAGTCACAGACCTTTAGGTGCAGCCAGGAACATATTAAATTAGCAATGGAATGACGTCCACTAATGTGTCTCTAACTACTAAACTTTTTAACTAAGTGCTTGTGTTATGATGAGATTCCCCATGTGCTAACCTTCACAGTATACTGTTTAAGCACTTAGTATAAAAGGAATTATACTATAATCTGAGTAATGTTTGCCTGTCTGTCTGTTCCCCTACGCCTCCCAGGTCCTTTGACTGATTTCCACCAAACTTGATATGTGGATGACAGTCAACCCAGAATTGAAGACCTGGGTGCAAGAAGTACTTGAGTCACATTCTAGAAGAAAGTGTGCTAACACCAGTACTGTAATCCATAATGTCCAGAGCATCATGCAGCGTGGTGGCCTAGCGGTTAGTGCGACCGCTTTCAGTGCGGATGGCTCCCGGTTTGAGGCAACCCCTGCCCATTCTCCATGTAATGTGGAGTTGCGTCAGGAAGGGCATCCGGCGTAAAACTTGTGCCAAATCTACATGCAGATCCATGTGGGATCTGCTGTGGCGACCCAGAGTTGAAATTGGGAGAAGCCAAAAGGAAATTATTTTATCATTTGGTACCTAAAAAAATCCAGAAATAATTACTCAAATCCTGTATATTGATATACGGCCTTTGGTGAATTTACTAAAATATAGTGCAAGAAATACTGAAGTCCATAAATTTTAAGAAAGAAGTTCCCAAGTCCATGACTGATCAATCAAAATGCTATTATGCATCATGTGACTAGCTGAATCAGTGTCAATTCGAGTGTGAGAATCCAGTATAGGTTGTGTTTTTTCCATAAGTAAATCGGTGCAGAATGTTGATGGATACTCTTTGAGTTGACTTTTTTGTAATATTTCTGAACTATTCTGAGTAGGAGGACCTCCTGAATGAGGGACATGTCGCGTGAAGGACGCTGGCTTCGAAGTTAGGTTTCGTGTTATTTAGGACATTTATTTCCGAGTAATTTTGGACTTTACTGAGTAATATTGGAGTTAAATTAGTATTTCTGCATAAAATTAAACCATGAAAGGCCAGGAGACATAGCAAAACTTACTGTTTGGGACTCAAAAAGTGGCAAAAAAAAGGGCTTTGCATGGTAAAAGTACCCAAGTCCAGGTATTTAACCAGAAGTACTAAAGTCCAAAATGAATTTTCTCATTTTCTCTGCAATAAAGGATTATTTTTCCACAAAAAAGGGTTTGTCCACTGTTTATCACCTCTGGAACCAGCAACAAACGCCATAGTGTGCTGCCTCAAAAAAAAAAAGGTATCTATAGCACGTTTTGAAAACTTTGATATCACTATCTCAAAACTGTTATTTTGTGACTTAGGAACTTCTTGCAATTGCTCTTAAAGGGTTTGTTTTAGCAAAGGAAAGGTAATTTGGGTCAACAGTCAAAATTTTGACATGGCACCAAACTTGGCTACACATCTGCAGGTGGGATCTCGAATTGACAAAGTCAGATCAAATTTACCAAAGGTAAAGTCAATGGGGTCAAAGATCAAAATTTGAGTTTTTCACTCCGGTTTGGATCAAATGTGGCACATATATGGAGGTGGGTTCGGTCAATCTTTGGGGCCAAGCTCATGTCTGCCTGTCTGTTTGTTGACCGACTCCTCCCAGGTCTTTTTGATGACTTCTACAAAAATTGCCCTTAAAGAATTCATTTTGGTAAGGCCACAGAATTTGATTTTCAAACCAATTTGGACCAAATGTGGCACACACTTAGGTTCTAGAATTGTCCTGGCAAGGTGAGCCAGAGGGCATTCAGTTGCGTGAAGGTCAAGGTCATTGGGGTCAAATGTAAATGTCAGATTGCTTTACCTAGTTAAGCTAAACCATGCAGTGATGGAAACAGATTAAAAAAAACACAAGTTTATAAAACTACCACTAATATAATTTGTTTAAACTTATGATAAAGCACTTTTATTTTTTGTATAACACTTCAATTTTTTGGAGCAATGCTGTCAATTTAATCAAGCTGTTTCATGTGGACACAATAAGCCAATCAAGACTCAACTTAGGTTTACAATATTCAGTCAATTACACATTTAATGTTAAAAAACCCAGACTTTTGCAGGGAAGAAAAGAAAAACTATTTGACATTGTCATTTCTGTGTCTGTCACTTTAAATGAAAAGGAGCTGTGGCTGGCCAAAGGGAAGTGAGCATTAGCAGTGCTGTGTTGAAAGACTATGAGTCCTATCTTCCACTGAGTGCAAAGCAGCGCACGCAGAAGTATCATTGGTAGGTTTGAGCCAGCACAGTTCTCATTTTCACACCCACCGCCCAGCTCTATTTTAACAGCCAGTTATTCAGGAGTGCTGTGTGCCGTGTTTGCAAAGAAGTCCAAGGAATGATGGTGCCGTCGCGCCATCTCGATTTTATAATGTTGCATGTTTGTCCGTCTATCATGCAAAGTACAATTCCACCCAAAATTGTTGCAAATGAGCCGATACTAGGGCGTTTTATCTTCCCATCAACCACAGACAGCAGCAGACAAGCCATGTTGGGATGATGACACCACGCCCAGCAGCGGCTCACGGTTCGTGATAACCCTTCTTTTTAATTTGCAAAAAGAAACCAAAAACAAGCATTTATCATACCTCTTATTACACTTCACTAGCCCTCAATGAGACAATCATTTGTCCTAGTGTGTTATGTTTTTAATGAGCTAGCAATCTTTTATGTTTCCTTGGTTGCCATGGCAACCATCTAAAAGCGCATTTCTCAGCTGTCAGGTTTAGCAGGATTTGCAATACACGCACATGTTTCTTGCTGATAAAATTATTCATTTACAGTACAGAAAACGGGCTTAACTGCATACAGGAACTGATGAAACCCAACCGTGGCATGACAATCAGAAACTGATAAAGACAGAGATAAAGACTGACAGAGTGGAAACCACAATGAGTGTGTGAACTGAATTGACGGAGTGAAGTGACACAACCACACAAAAGGACTCAGAGGTGTCATGTAAACAAAATGCATGGGGGGTCCTTCCCCAGGAAAAAAGGAATAATTTTTTTCTGCAAAATTTCAAACACACCTTGCAGTGCAGTGGGACCCAGAGTAGTACCATCCTAGCTCACCCACCAACTTTGCATCACCCTTTGGGGCCCTGATGTGTCACAAAGGTGCAGGCACACAGGGCACCCCCCACTAAGTCGACAAGGGACATAGCTACTGGAAAACAAATCTAGGTAAGCCAGACAGATACCACTGCCCAAGCTCATAATTGGCCTGTTAGTCTTACATGCCCCTGAAAGGATCCCGGCTTGTGGTCTTTCCCAGCTGTCAGCAGGACTTTCCCTGCAGTCAGCAGATCTTTCTCTGCAGTCACTGGAACTTTCCCCAGAGTCAGTCCAAAGACAGGGTTTTATATGTATAGAACATATATACTAATGTTTCATGTATTTTGTTTCAATTACAAGCTTGTTCATTTTGATATGGCTAATTTCTCATTTTCAAAAAATGTTTGAAAATTTTGAAAAGGTGGGATATTTTAAAATATTTTTAAAACACTTTCAAAATATTTAGCATATTTTGTAAGAAAACTTGGTCTATTTTAGAAACTTTAAAAATGTAAAATAGTGCTAACAAAAATTATTTTTACAAAACCTGCTGAAAAAAACAGAGCCTTTACACACATATATATATATATATATATATAAAGACTTGAAAGAAATTGTATCAAGTTGGGTTCATTCAAAAATTGTAAAATGTCACTGGATGTCATCAACAACCCCTTTAGTTGCCAATTATTTTCTTTTTTTGGAAATCTGTGATTGTTTCTTCTAGTGTTATTGGAGCACACAACCACACAAAGGTCACATATGGCATCTGCAGCACCGACAGCACGTAGCCAGTTTCGGCAGTTGCATCGGAGCAATGTGACGGTCTCCCATCTTTCCCACCAGAAAGCTTTTATGATGCATGTATTTGGCCAGAAAGCAGATGAAAACGTTTCACTCGCTGAGCTCATCTGACAGTTTGCCAGTTGGTATGTTAAATGTCATCCAGCCATCCTGTGTGGTGGACAACTTCAAAGAGCTTTTGAAGTCTGCCATGACAAGTTTTGAAGATCAGAAGCTCTAAAGCCGCATCCCGAAAACCGCGCAGCGCACAGTGTAGAATCGCCTCGGAAATGTTGGCCGCATTGCTCACTCAGCACTGTTTAATCCCAGTGTCATAACAGCAGTAGAAAAATATCTGAGGAACAAGAAGAGGGAAAGGCAGAATGCAATGTTCTTGCAAAGATGGGCAAAAATATTTCATAACCTGTCAGGAATAAATCTTGCACTGTTTCATCTTCTGAGCTGATGTGCAGCAAAAAATTATAGAAAGTTGAAAAAAATCATCAAAGTTGCATCGTTGCCACAGACTGTACTGGACAAATCCTTTGTGACATCACCCATAGGTTTTTTGAAGAGCAGGTTTGAAGCACAAATGGGCCTAGATTACCATCTTGGCAGTGCCTGACTCCACCTAACTCCTGGCCAACCCATAAATAAGTAAAGGGGTAGAGCGTAGGCAAATTCGGAGTGACCTGGGTGGGATGAATAAAGCCTGAATACGCCCCCATCTCAAAGTTACCAAACAAGCTACGGCTAACAGGCTAATCTTGGTGTTTGATTAACATATTTTTACGGACTGGACGGTGGTTTTCATTACGGGTGGCTTGAGTGCAGGTGTTAAAAACGAGCATATTGCCTCAGTAAACATGGTGCCATCAGTGGAGCTAATGTCACCAAGCTATTGATACCTGCTAATTAGTGGTAATGGTGCTAACATAAAAATTTAATAATACTAACATTTCACTCAACTGAACACAGCACAGCAACCCATAATATCTATATATATATATATGCAATAAAGTGATCAGAAAGGACAAACATGATCGAGTCCACAGCAGCTAGCAGCCTCGGTTAGCAAAAGCAGCACACTAGCTGTCACTCAAAGTGACTACGCTCCTGATGAGTTACACTCACTGGCCACTTTATTAGGTACACTCACGTGGCAGCAACTCAATGCATTTAGGCATCTAGACGTGGTGAAGATGACTTGCTGAAGTTCAAACCGAGCATCAGAATGGGGAAGAAAGGGGATTGAAGTGACTTTGAACGTGGCATGGTTGTTGGTGCCAGACGGGCTGGTCTGAGTATTTCAGAAACTGCTGATCGACTGGGATTTTCACACACAACCATCTCTAGGGTTTACAGAGAATGGTCCGAAAAAGAGAAGATATCCAGTGAGCGGCAGTTGCGCGGACAAAAATGCCTTGTTGATGTCAGAGGTCAGAGGAGAATGGGCAGACTGGTTCAAGATGATAGAAAGGCAACAGTAGCTCAAATATCCACTCGTTACAACCAAGGTATGCAGAATA
>OMMV01031749.1:3429-19151 GCA_900302635.1 Chatrabus melanurus
ATTCAATGTATTCTCATGATATGTTTCGTATGATATCATACGAAAAGTTAAGAAGCACAATATGTCGTGCATAGTCGTACAAATTTCCACGCGCACGAGTGTTCAGAAACGAGGCCGAGGGCAAGAATAACAATAATAACAAACATAAGAGGAATATCTGACTTTTTTTGCGGCACAAGATCCGCCTTTTTTTCGGTCACGTGATCACAGCCTGCCGGCCAACCATTACGTGGGTTGTACGTTTTACTCTGAAAATCCCCCCAGGATAACCTGGGGGATTTTTAGCTACAAACCATAATGTCTGCTTTTAAAACACCTGGTAACCTATACAGTATTGCTTTGCTGAAAATGTCTATATTATGACCCCTTTTATCCAGTGTTTTCTGGAAACCACATTATTTCCATTTAGACAAATTTGACCCACTTTAAACCAGTTTGTCATTGATTTAGAGCTGTTGTAACTATTAATATATTTGGTTAAAAATGATGTAAAACATGTTCAAAGCATTAAAAAGAATCTTAAATCAGCGTATCTTTAGTATACAACCGTGTAAAAAAAAAAAATCTGCCGATGTCAGTTTATCTGAAATTTAAGAGAAATGCAGCCAATTTGTACATTTGAGAATCTGGAACGTCAAAATTTGGATTTCTCCCCCCCTTGATAAGTCAGTTAACGGATTATAAAAAGAGCTGATAATTTAAAATCGACTGACACTCTCAGCACTACAGTCAAGCTATGCATGTTGAAATTGTGATTCCGATTCAGCAGAGTCCACGAACACACTGCGTCTGTGGGTGCAGCTCCAACCTGCTGCTCCAGCGTCTGGATCCGCTCTCGGTCTCGTCTCCTCCCGTCCTCAGTCTCTCTGCGCAGCCTCACGCACTCCCTCATCTTCTCGTCCAGTAAGCCGTTTAGTCTGGAAATCTCCTGGTGGAGCAGCCCGGGCTTCAGCTCAGACGCCGCTCCTCCCGCGCTGGAGCCAGCGTGGGCCGTGGTCTCCTTCAGCCTCTGACATAATCCTTTGATGTACTCCTCCCTGCTGGAATCATACTTCTGCCATTTGGAATTCAGACCTTCTACCTGAAATGAAGATTCGAGCCTGAGGTTAGACCCAGTAACCAGTATCACGTCTCACACACTTAGCACCACCCAGACTTAATAATTGTTTCTTCTGTGTTTAAATTCCCAACATAATCACAATGAATCTGTTCTTTCGTGCAGCACCTGAACGCAACACCCGAACATATTCAGACAAACCTGTCTAGTTGTATTTGTACAAAAACTCTACAATTACACACATCTTGCTCACTGTGATGGATTACACTTTACAAGAAGCTAGGCAAGTTGATTTTAATAGATTAGGAATCATTACTTTTTAGCTGCTCCTGTTGTATAGTTTGAAAAAATGGCGACCAGGTAAGTGATACGTGTACAAACTGTAGTATATATTGAGCTAAAACTCGAAAATGGCCGGTACCGTCGGTCCTTTAAATCCACTTTAAACCTCTGTACTATTGCTTTAGAACTTTTCTAAAACAGTTATGCTTACAGTTGGGTCCATAAGTATTTGGACAGTGACAATTTTAGTAATTTTGCCTCTATGTACTCAAAGGAGTTGAAATGAAACAATCAAGATGTGTTTGCAGTGCAGACACTCTTTAATTCAAGGGATTCAATGAAACTATTGCATTAACCATTTAGGAATTACGGACATTTTTTATACATAGTCGCTCCATTTTCAGAGGCCATAAATCTTACATAGGCCCCGAGGCCTATTGGCGCCTGTGATTATTTATGGATACTGCAGCGTGAAGCAGATGAGAGTCTATGACTTCCCCTGGATAGAACTCCAGTCCATCACAGGTTACTTCCCCAGCCAAGGTTGGAACCCATTTACAGCTGGGTGAACTTGGACAATGTAGATCAAGTTTCTTGTCCAAGAACACAAACAGGTAACGTGACTCCAGGTCTCCAAATTGGTAACCCAACTCCTTGTCCCACTGAGCTACCTGCTCTACCATAACTATCTGGACAAAATTATTGTTCATACAAATCATCACTTTTACAGCCAAAGAACTCTGAATGACTTATAGGCTTCTGTGGCTGTGATTGGAGAAACTGCACAGTGCAACTTGATAGATCTTTTTTTTTTTTTTTTTAACGTTAATGTGATATTTTTGTTAAACCCCTTGAATTAAAGCTAACAGTCTACACTACAAGCACATCTTGATTGTGTAATTTCAACTCCATTGTGGTGGTGTGCAGAGGCATAAACACACACAAAAATATTGTGTAACTGTGCAAATAATTATGGACCCGACTGTAGATTTAAAAGCAGATTAAAGTGGTCTAAAAGAGCTAAAACCGTCTTAATCCTTGTGTAACCAGATTGTCTGTAATGTAGTCTGATGTTCCATTTGTTTCAAGCTGTTTAAACACATACAAAATAAACGATTATCTGGTTTTAACCAGTGTAAAACTTATTTCAACAGTTTAAACTAGTCTTAACAGTTTACAACTATTTTATCTTAAAGCAGAAAATTAGCACATTCTCACATTTGAGAGGCTGGAACGAGGCAAAAACTGATATTTTTTTCTTGATAAATGGCTTATCAATGCTTAATTTCTTGTCGAATTGATAAAAAAAAAAAAGCCTAAACCATCCATTCCCAAACTTTGAAATCTGAAAATCTTCCGCGGGCCACCCGAGCCTTTAATCACAATTTTGATTGACACATGAGACTAAGATGAAATATTTCATCATTTAAATCCCATAGCTTTGTGTTATTACTTCTGATTACATTTTCAAAATAATCATAAATACTCTTGGGTAAATTTAAACTTTATTACAAAATTGAAAATCACAGACGTTTTATTTATATTTAATGACTTCTCACGGCCCACCTGCAGTACCTTCACGGGCCACCAGGGGGCCACAGCCCACACTTTGGGGATCCCTTGCCTAAACAATGATGAAAGCGTAAGCTGGTTTACTTACATATGCCACTCTCTGCTTCAGCATTCGGTTCTCCTCCTGAAGGTGACACATTTGGGTGTGGACACCCGTGATGCCGGTGGGTTCTGTCGTCTGGAGTGAGGCAGGGGAGGAAAAGTTCAAACGAGCTCCTCCAGTGATCACACTGAGGCAACACCGCACTCTAAGACAAACGTGAAGGTCCAACATGACCTGAAAGCACCGTTAACATTCAACACACCTCCTTGGACTTTTGCTGCGGGACCACCTGCTCCGTTCCGCCTCCTTCCTTGTTCTCCCTGTCCAACCTGGACAGCAGCTCTTGGCACACCTTCACTGTGGCCCCCAGCTGGCCCCGTAGCTGATCGGCCTCCTCTGCCAGCGAGGTGCAGAGGACGGCCTGCGTGGCCTCGACCCGCTCCTTCTCCTGCAGGGCGGACCGCAGCCTCTGGACCTCCTGGTCCTTCTCGTGGTCCGGCTGACACCTGACGCTGTCCAGCTCCCGCTCCTTCTCTCTGAGCTGCACGAGCAGCCGCTGGATCTCCTGCGAGGAAAACGCAGGGAGCGACAGATTGTTACGTGACGAGTTATTAGTAGTAACGTTTGTGCCGGTTAACTTATCTGGACTTTTTCCATTCAGTTTATCTATGAAAGTGTCACCTTTATGGTCAAGATTTACAATTGTATAACTTTGCCAGGAAGTCCCTATGCAGAGACCACTGCCCTGATTAGTCGACTGAATTGAGACTCATTGAAGTGAAGACATCATATTATACTGCATTACTACATATTATAATAACATTCAAGTTTCTCAAATGTGAGGATGTGCTCACATTTTTTGGGATTCTTTCAAGAATTTTATTGCCATTGTGTAATCACAACAAAATTGTAATTGCATCAACATGAAATTGTTTCTTTATATTTAAGACTGTACACACACTGTTTTTTGACAAAAACAATTTAAGGATATTGTCTCTAATGTACTGACAATTATTGATAGAACATTTAATTGATGATCAAAGCAGTTTGTTTTAACCCAAATTTTGAGTCAATAATTTAAAAACGGACATGACCGTCACCTGCAGCTCAAAAGAGTAAGAGTACATCCAACACATATTCCTCTGTGATATTGATTTATCATTTATTAGGCCAACATATCACTTGTTCAAACTTCTAAAATATGAGGATTTATGTCAGCTTCCTGGCTTTTGTAAGGCTACATTCACATTATTATTTGAAGTGACCTTAATTAGATTTTTTTCTCACCCTGAATATAACAGAGGTCTGATAACTCCTGAGTAGAAAGTAATCTGAATTTTTTTTTTTTTTGCACTTTCACATATTTTGGTGACTTGCATACAGTACGGTATGTGGTCCCACAGTAATGTGCAAAAAGCAATAAAAAGCTGCTAAATCTGACTTTTTTTAATAAGTAAATTGTGTCACCACTTTTCACTGTTAAAAACACAATTTATTTTGGGTTTTAAAAACACAAACCTTCTTTTAAATCCTCTACCGCAACTAATAAGAAAATCAGTTTTTTTAAATCAGGTATTTAAAAAAAATTATTATTGAGTGTTCTTTATGTTGTCATGTACTGTGGGCAGTCTGCCTGCAAAGAAATATATTTTCTTCATTTAAAAATGAGGTTTGTAACCTGATAATTGACTAATTTGATTATTGAAATAGAAAAATAAATCTCACATTTGATTTTTTTTGTTTGTTTTGGGAATCCAAATGTTTGTATTCCCGTCAAATAAATACCATCAAATATATATCAGATTCAGGTCATTTCAACTGGTAATGTGAACACAGTCTATATGAGGTTTTATACTGTTGCTTGGACAAAACGGGTCATTTGAAATCTGGAAAATTGTAATAACCTCATCATTTTGCCATATTTTAGATGGAATTATTGAAGAGTGTTTTAAAATAATAAAACACTGTTTGTTGCTGTGCTAATTTGCAGTCAAGAAGACCAAATCAGACATTAAAATACCCTGCACATTAAATACTTCAAAAAGGGTGACAGTTGTGCAGACAGAGCTGCATCAACTACATCCAAAAAGTGAAGATACAACTTTGTAATTTATAGAGCACAGTTTACTGGTTGATTTTGTATCATTACCTCCTCTATAAAGATTAAATTATCACTGTGGATCAGGATTTACATCCTGCAAACACTGTGTGTTTTGCAGGATTCACTAAACTTGTTGGTGCAACCAATCTTATCGAGAAAGAAACATTTACGTTCTGGCATCAATAGGGAGGATCCAGATGTTGATTCTGGATCCCAACATGGGGCTTTTCCCCCCCTTCTTCTTAATGTTTCAATCAATTTGTCAAGGTCCCCTCTTTAAGGTCTCCCATGCCTGTTCTCATGTACATCTGGAGTTGCATCAGGAAGGGCATCTGGTCTAAGTCTTGTGCCAAATCAACATGTGGATCCATATCGGATCCTCTGAGGTGACCCCAAGCAAAAAAAAAGAGAGAAGCCAAAATAAATTAGTAATCCATTGAAACCTCTTAATGTCCCAGGACAGAACCTAATCAGGATCCAGATCTGTTACAGTGAAATACACATTCATACAGGGCGGAGGTTAATCAAGTTGCAGTTTTCTACCAATTTCTGTTCGCACGCAATCCAATATTTATCAGATAATCAGATTATGAGTAAATGTAAAAATAGTTAGCTGAGAAGGACAACAACAAAGTTGGTGCGCTCTAAAAATGAAATGCTGTATTTCGTAATCTAGGTATGTCCCACAAAATCTGGTTGTTTTAATGGGAAATATTCAGTTAATTGTAACAATTTGCTACAGTTTGCTTTTCCCATTTAAACACTCATCTTTTGTGTAACCACTTGACATACTTAGATTAAGTAAAAATAATATTTCATTTTTTTATAGTGTGATAAACCAATGGGTTAATATTTTTGTTGGGTAATTTTATTCTAACCCCCCCAAAAAGGTTTCTTTTAATTCTTTTGTGTTAGACAGACAATATATTGCCTGTAGTTGTTTCCTTAATTAAACAATAAATAAAATAAAGAAGGTGTGACATTGAAGGAAACATGGTTAAAATATGCAATAAAATGATTAATAATAATAAAATTCCAGGATTGTTCAGACTTGGCGGAAGAGTGCTCTCACTCAGAGTCCTCTTCTAGTTGAACAACTAATTTGAAATCGTATCACTTTGAAATGTTTGGGATTGAAATGAAACGTCATAAATAAAATAAATAAAAGAAAAATGAAACAAAATAGCTTGATGTTGCGTTAACTTGCAGTCAGAAAAAAATGGAACTTACATAGACTTCAAATACCAAATGACCATATCTGAACTTTAAGTTAATTATTTTTTTAAAATGTCTAATTCAACAGCATTTAAAGACTTTTCTATGCCTAACCTCAGCCTGTTGCGTCGCCTTGAACTCTGTTTCGTGCCTCTTTTGTTTCAGTTTGCAGATTTCCTGACACAAACTCTCCAGTAAAGACCTGGACGGCCCGACGGCCACAGACTCCTGGTCTCCCACGGTCATGTAGATCCTCTCGTACGTGCCCAGCCTCGCCTTTAAATCGGATATAATGTTGTCTTTAATGTAGATTTCTTTGTTCAACAGGTTCGTCTCCTGCAGCGTCTCGTGGTACAGAGTATTCAGCGTGCTGTAACTGCGCATTTTCTCCTTCAGCGCGTCCTTTTCCGCACTCATGACGCTATCCATTGCGGGCTTCGTAAAAGGCGACAGATTAATTTTTTTTAGCAGGAATAATCCAGCATTTGATGCATCTGCTCCTCGTCGTGTGTCTGTAAAAAATGTGCGAGCGGGTCAGTTGTGTTTAACATTTGGCCCAGAGTATTATCTCCGCACTGAGGGGATTTCCTCGGGAACTTCCCCGCGGAGTTTTGGGCTTCGTCAAACTGAGCCCTGCCTGCTGTAAAAAATCCACCGTCAATGACAGGCAGCAGCTTTTTACAGCCCATCATTAAGGCACATCTTAAGAACAAACACACATTTTTGGACAACAAGCGAAGCAGACGCGCTCCTGTCTCCGTTTTCAAAGAAAACTTGTTAGTTTGCGCTCAGTACTAGACCGAGTTAGAGATCTCAAACTGGCGGCCCGCAGGCCTGATGCGGCCAGAGCTACACACACACGGTCCTAAATGCTGCCTTCCAGTCATCTCGGAACTCAAAAATTCCCAGCCTCCACTTGAAAAAGTACCTTGGAATGGCTCTTGAAGTCGGAGCTCCAACTGGGAAACTTGAACCAAATTTACATCTAGCTGTTGGTTTGACATTCCTGAATATGACAACAATTATGGAGTCAACGTAAATAATCAACTAACAGACTGGTAAAGGTATTTTCCTGAAATAAAGATTAGTGTGACTAACAGAAAGCGATAGTATGTAGACTGGTGTTAAATTATGACACCGGTGTTGCCAGTTATCTATTTATAGTACGAACACTCAGATGATTTAGTCACACTACAGGCACACCTGTCTACTTAACGTGGCCAGTAACTCAGTGTAGGTGTAACTCAGTTCAGAATATTAACTTTTATGCATAAAAGTTGACTACTAAAGCGGTAACCCTCATTCAACCATTTTTTATCCTCCGCTTTAGCGGAAAGGGGGATATTGTCGCCATGATGTCCAGGCGCCCGGCGTTAGCAATTAGAACTCACTAACTTTTTTTCAAGTTCCCATTGGCCTAGTTTTATGAAACTTGGCAGGTGAATACTTCTGGGTGTATTGTGAACTGTGTTCGAAATTTGTGAAAAACAATTCCAATTTTCCTGGGTTTCTGCATCTAGACTTCTGGACTTAGTCTCTGAAGCCTGTTTGCTGTATAGTGCAAAGTCACTCATTTATTTTCAGGTTCCCATTGGCCCAGGACAAAGGAGGCGGGGGATCTTCCCATCTCTGATGGGTTCTTTTTCTTCTTTCCATTTGGGTTTAGACGGTGGAAACACGTTGAGGTGGGAATTCTGACATCCCACCTCATCTGGAACACAGCATACTACATCTGACACCGGAAGTGTTGGGGGCGCTGTAGTGCAGAGGTGTTCTGAAAACCACCCAAGAATGTTAAAAGAAGAAAAAAATTACAAAACATTTTCACATTTTGTTTCAGCCACTCATCATAGTGGCATTTTTCTTTTTCTGTCCGTCTGTACCAGATGGATAGGAAAGGTTAGTCCTATATAGGCCCCGAGGTGTCGTTGCTTATCCCCAGATTCCATAATGTGAAGCGGATGGGAGTCGATGATGCCCCCTGAATGGGACACCAGTCTGTCTCAAGTTATTTTGCCAGCTAAGACCAGTACCCATTTACATCTGGGTGGACTGAGACAGACAGCACGACCAGGAATCAAACCCAGGTCTACCTATTGGTAGCACGGCGACTATCCCACTGAGCTAACTTTTTTTTGTTTTTTTGAGTGGTCCGTGGATAATCTTCACAGCCAGTTCTTACTTTTGACCAATCACAAATCTACATTTATTTTGTCACTCCCGTAGTCACCACCATTGTTTCAGAAGTTGCCCGGTACAAAACTCAGCGCCTAGACGTCTAATATGGTGCTTTATGTCCCCATGTTCACCAGCACATCCACGTAACACAAAACTAGGTTTAAGCCTCGTTTATGCTTTCCACGGTTGCATTTGCACTTCATTTTCTACTGCGGTATTCTCTATTGCAATATGCTCCAAAACAGCAGAGGGCAGTAGATCTTTGAACACCCTTTTTTGTCAAAATTGCAATATTTATTGTTACTTTATTTTTTGGAACAACATCGAAATGTTTTTGCAGCAAAATAAAATAAAATCACCAATCCTGAATGTTGTATTCCAGCCACTGACAAACCTAAGAATGGCCGGGCCCACTTTGAAATCTGAAAACCTTCTGGGACCCACCCAAACCTTTGATCACGATTTTGATCGACACCTTAGGTGAAGATGAAGTATTTCCATATTTATATTATGTTGAACTAGGTCAGATAAATGAAGACTAACAAATAACTTAAATCCCGTATAAATATTTTTGTCATTTTAAACTTTATTCCAAAATTGAAATCAAATTTTTATTTATTTTTAATGACCGCTTGAGGATCACCTGCAGTACCTTCACGACCCACTAGGGGGCTGCGACACACGCATTCATAAATACTGTTCTGTTCTTTTCCATCAGAGAAGATGGAAAATTCCACCAGTATTGACAGAAAGCTGCACACCCAGGCAGACTTTTTTTGTTTGTTTGTTTGTTTGTTTTTGGTTGCCCCTGGTTGCCACATCAAATGCAGTACAAATTTGCAATGGGATATGGCACAAGTTTTACACCGGATGCAGTTTGTGATGTCACTTCTACATGGAGAAACCCACACACAGCTCCTGGTGTTCCTAAGCCGTCTCCCAACCCAGTACCTGCTCCGCTTCACTTCTGAGACCTGACGGGATCAGGCGTGCTTAGAGTGACGTCATAATTCATCATTATTATTGTTAGGAATATTAATTCATTAATTTTGCTTATGGCAGTTTCAGTGACGAATCAGGGGTTGATTTGTTCTCACAGATGGACTTAATACTCGATTTTAATATGACTAAGAGTGTAAAAAAAAGTGAACTTGTCCTTTAAGTTTCCCATCAGGTTTCCTCATTTCTGTCCTCTTAACCGTCACTGTGACGGTCATTTCAAATCCCCCACATTCCAGTTATTTCATTGACTTTTTCATTATGTATGGCAGCACATTACTGCCATGTGGAAACACGGTTTGGTGATGAGAAACTTATGAAATACTTTAAATTTTAACAAGAGCTTTTCATGTTATGACATTTTTCTCATCACTGCATTCAAAACTAAACTTCTCATTATGACGCAATTCCCAAGCTGGCAGAGCGAGTATACGAGACAGTAATAAAGTACAAAAGCGCTTTAGAGAAGTTATACGCGGTACGATTAAAAAGGCGCTTTCCAAAACGGGCAATAAATAAATCGAGACGGCAAACGCTGTTCAGGTGATGTACAAAGACTTAACAGGCTCAAGGTTAAAATCGAGCAAACGGTCTGGCAATATAAGTGCTATGTTAAAAAAAGAGAGAAAGTATAGTTGAGAAGTTTTGAGGTAGATTTGTGGTCAGGTGTTGGTAGGGGGTGTGGCCAACACCATGATTAAGAGGACAGGCAACCTGGCAGATCAAGAGGGCGTGGCATATTAAACCTTAGGGTCATCAATGACAGCATTCATGACACATTATAGAATCAGTCACCTTTTCCTTCACTTTGTAGTAAAACTAAAACTTCCCAAATTACACATAAATGTGTGTAGCATATTTCCAAATAAAAGAAATGCTTTCAAAACTTTTAGGCACAGTTGCTGTGCCTAAATCCTCTTAAAAATAATGAAAAACAGTTGAAGTATCTAATATTTATGAATAAATATAAATAAACACATTTTTGGTGATAAAAAAAAAATCATTTCTTTTGGTTGCTCTCCTGTAATTTATAAGAAAATCAAGTTGTTTTTAATCAGATTTTTGCAGTTATTTTCTTACTGAGAGATCATCGACAACTGTCTTTGTAGTGTCATACACAGGGTAGCACACCTACAAAGAAATCAAATTTTTTTTTTTTCAAAATTAAGTTTGCAAGTTGATAATTGATTTGTTATTTAATGAAATAAAAATACATTAGATTTTTTTTAAATTGAAAAACAAATGTTAAGACATTTCAGATTTGATGGTCTGTTGACCTACTGACCAAGAAAAACAAAAAAATTAATCTAACAATATTCAAGAGTGACTAAAACTTTTGCATCGTTTTTTAACTTATTTGAAATATTTGAGTGGTTAAAAAATGTGCAGTCGTCTAGCAGTAGACATAACACTATCATAACATTTCATAACATCTTCACTAGTCATATTTCAACATACTGAACACACAAAGTCTGTCAAGCATTTAAAAAACAAACCAAAAAATTAAGAAAATAATAAATTTAACAAATTTCTCCTTTAATTTCACGTGATTGGTGTTACTACTGGGAGAAGCTGTTTTTAAGGCATTAAAAAAAGGTTTGGATAGAGTTTATTATTATAAACAGCTAAGCTGATATAAAAATAATTTATAATTAAAACTAACAAAAACCAATCCAACAAAAACAAAGTTTGCTGAGCATCGACTGAGAAAATTGAGAGAAAACATGATTTGTTAAAAATGTTTAGCTCTTTGTCTGAAGAGAGACTTTTCTTGTTAGAAAAAAAAAAGGAGCAGATGGATTTGTCATTTTGGCAGTGATTTGCTGCCGTACCTTCACTAGAATCTGATTTTAACTTGTGGGTTTTATATTGTCATCATGAACTGTGTGTTCTCTAAGAGCAGGATGCTTGTCTTTTGCTGCATTTGCTGACTTCATTATGCTGTAACTTAACATGTTCAAACAACCAGTATTGCACAAACTGCTGCTTCCTGGAGCTGAGAGCCAATGTGAATTCTAATGAATGACTCATAAATGACCGTTTGAGGGCTGTGGGGCAATTCTACTTTCTGAAACTTTGGGAATAGCACTACATCAGTTACTGTAAAGAATTACAAATTTAGTGTATAATTATATTAGTGGGACGTTGCTTTTGACTCCATCATACTTTCTAGAGTTGATTACTGTCAGTGCTCAATTTGAACACTGAGAAAACTTTTGTTCTTTTAGCTGCAGCATGTTGGAGTTGTCGCTCATAGCGTATAGTTGTGTGTTATAAAGATCAAAAAATAATTGGACAGTTGGCCTCTGAGCTGTTTCATGGGCGTGTGTGTGTGTGTGTGTGAAACCTAGGCTTTAGTTTTCCAGAAGGCATATGAAAAACTATTGCCTAGCTTTCATATGATTCATTTTTAACATGGCCTTGCTACAGGTACGAGACATTTCCGCGCAGTGGCCCTCCGACACTCTGAGCGGCTGCAACAGGACCCAATAGCACCATGTGGTGATTAACAATGTGTCACAGTACTGCTATTTTATGAGAAGTTTGTTAAACAACAAAAAACAAACAAAAAAACTCTAATGATGTAAAAAAAATAATAAAATTGCGGCGCTTATGTCACCATTTTGAATTTTGGCGGAAATCCGGCGAGATGTCATGTGTCGGAGCCACAGAAAGTAAAAACACGGTCCTTAAAAACGCTGGTCTTATTTGTGGCTCTGGTGAAGCAACCGGTGAATTTGTTGTGCAGAATCTCTCCAGTTACGACCATTAAAGCTTGGCACTCCTTCAGCGTTGTCATGGGTGGCTCTGGTCGACTTCCTTTATATTACTCATCTACTTTGAGCTTCAAGAGATATGTAACACTCAAAATCAGCTGTAGTCCTTTATTGTCATGACTTTCCTTTGAAAGAAAATAAAATAAAATGAGTGAAGAACGAAGCCAGTGGCCACGAAAAAACTCAGAATTCACCTGTACAGTTGCTTTTGTTCCCTCAACAATGGGAACCAAACAAACACCACTGTAATGCCAACAATTTTTATTTGATTTGGATGTAATTCATACTATAACTTGACATTTGTCTGTCCCTTTTTCCCTACTCCTCCCAGGCCCGTTGTGTTATTTCCACCAAACTTGGTATGTGGATGACGGTCATCCCCGGAATTACCCTTAAAGGGCTTGTTTCAGCAAAGGTCAAGCTAATTGGTGTCAAAGATCAAATTTTTGATTTTCAATCCGATGTCCACCAAACTTGTCACACATATGTAGGTGGGTCCTGGAATTGCCCAGGCAAGATCAAATTTGTCAAAGGTCAATCATTATGGGCAACGTCACTGAGGTCAAAAATGAAGTTCTTCACTCTAATTTGCACTAAACTTGGCACACATATGGAGGTGGGTTTTGGATTTTCCCAGCAAGGTCAAATTTGCCAAAGGTCAATTATTGTGGCCAAGGTCATGTCTGCCTGTCTGTTTTCCGGTCGACTCCTCCCAGGTACTTTTGCTGACTTCTACCAAACTTGGTATGTCAGTGAAGGTTGACCCCAAAATTGCCCTTAAAGAATTAATTTTGGCAAAGGCCAAGGCTAAGGTATTTGATTTTCAACCCGATTTTGACCAAATGTGACACACACTTAGGTGGATTCCAGGACTGCCCTGGCAAAGTCAGCCAGAGGTCAAACATTTGGGTGAAGGTCAAGGTCATTGGGGTGAAATGTCAGATTGCTGTAGCCCTTACTGTCTTCATGCCCATGGGTACTGTTGCCGAGTATGATGAAAATAAACTGGTCTGCACCATGACCTCATATTCATGACTTGCTTTCAACTAAATATCCACTCAGAGACACCTAAAAACAGTCACTGTCCAAATATATATGGACCTAACTGTATATTGCTGTAATCTTTCCTGTGACATCACAGTGGTGACATAAATCCTTGAAGATAAAGTTCTTTGAAGATAATCGACAATCTAAAACATGCTTCCATGTAAAATGTAAAATCAAGACAGCTGAGAGTTGCATTTTGTTTTTCCATCTACAAGATAAAGCTGTGACAATTCTTCAACTGGAAAATGTAACTGAATTTGAAATATTTACCGTAAGTCATTTATTAAGTAAAACTCCGAATCATTCTGCTGTAAAGGATTCTTTATTTTCTAGCGATATAAATTAGAAAGGGTACATATTGTTCAGCAAGCTAATATTTGTCAACAGAAATAAATAAGCAGGACTGTTAGGCTTTATGGGAAACAATATCTGACTTTTTGGAGAAAATAAACAAAATTATTTAGTATTACGGTGGGGTGTTCGCTATCCTAGCCAGGTAGCACCCAGCGTTAGAAATACCCCTAGAATATGGAAGGAAAACTCAGTATACATGCAGCTATGACATAAAACTAACTTGTCCTGTTAACCAAACAATTTGAAGGGAAAAAAAAAAAAAAATTCAATCCGAAACCTGATCCTAACCCTAAAACATTTAAGAAAAAGTCTTTCGCAGGGTTCCTGAAACGCCTTCGTACATTGTGTGGAATATTGACACCACTGCACTGTGCATGTTTTTAAATCCACAATGGCTGTGGGTGTTACCGTGGGACATCATTGGGAAAGGTCAACCACAGATGCCCCGCAAAACAGTGTTTCTCAACCACTGGGCCGCAAAAATTTTTTTCAAGTTGAAGCAAATTTTTAGTAGGACACAATTATTAATATGAATTAATATTAATCAAATCTATGATGGAAATGAGATGTTTTAAACACCATATAAAACATAAACAACAATAAATAGTACACGATTTGTTCTAAGGGTGTACTCACACTACGCACTCTGGACTGCGCCCGAGCGCGTTACGCCCCCAAAGTCCGGTTTGTTTGACTACTGTGAGCGCTCTGGGCCATGGCCGGGACCGGCCTGCTGCCGCCGGTCCAGCCCAATTTACAGAGGTGGTCTGGAGCGCGGGTCCAGCACGACTCTGCCGCGGCTGCATGTAGTGTGATTACAGACAAAGCAGAAGCACTGACCTCACATCACTGACACAACTGTTCAATTTAACAGTTACTACTAATATTATTATTACAACTTGGATAATACAGTCAATTCATTCAACAACATTTGGATTAAAAACAGGTCTGGTTTCTTATCTTAATTTCTGGGCTCCCATCTGCTTTCCATTAATACATTTTACTATAGAATCTATAATCTATTGAAGAGATTATTAGATTAGAATAGAGAAAATAATTGGGGATCTTTTTTAACGGGGCCCGACTAGTTACAAGTATGAACAGGTGGGCCTTAAAGTAGAAAAGGTTGAGAATCCCTGCTGTAAAATACGATATTTTTGTGAAATAAATAAATGATTACGTAATTAAAGGAAACATTTTTATGTTTGTGTGAAAGCTGATTTGTTAACATTGACCATGTTATATATATATATATATATATAAAAATACTTATTATGACTTTAGTTTCATCAATTTATTTGTTTTCAACGAGAAAATGCGTGGATTTGAAAAAAAATGCAAGATTACAGAAATAAGGTGGCTTATTGGTTTAATTTAATTTACTTTAATTGAAATAATTAAAGACATAATTACGCTGAATCATTTTGGGAGGCGGTTTGCTTGACTCGAGAAATCTGGCAACACTGTTTGACAACCACAAATAATTCGGAAGAAGAAGAAGAACAACAAAGAAAACGTACACAATTATTTGTGTGTCGGAAAGAAGGAAACTTCAAAAGTAAGTACAGCTAAAACAAAAAGCAAAACAAACGAACAAAGAAATCAAGACAAAAACGGTAACTTAAAAAAAAGAAGAAGAAGAAAAAACCACAGTAGAGAAGTTAGGCTGACTGGACAGCAGATAATTGTGCTGCTAACAGGTAGCACCTGTTGAAAATGAAGCTAACGCGCTCAGCTGCTCTGTCAAAGGAAAAAAGTTTCCAAACCTGGAATTATCAAACATAAATTGAGTACATTAATGTGTGGAACTTTAATGGCCCACCAAATTATGTCAGAATATAATCATCAAAAGCAGAAGAAACAACATTAATTATCAACAATGTTGAGTCACTGAATAATGTATGAATGTGGATTTATATTTTGGCTAAAATTTGCTTAGTGGACCAAAGTGGTGGCTAGGGCTGGGCGATATGGCTGAAAACTATATCACGATATAAGTGTTTTATATCGGTCGATATCGATAATTATTGATATTTTTTATGACCTATTTAAAATAAGGACCAGGAGAAAAAATACATTAAATTTAACATTTTTATT
>OMMV01031767.1:0-11467 GCA_900302635.1 Chatrabus melanurus
ACGGAATGCTCCAAACCTGTGCGTCTTGGCGTTATGGAGCCAGGATGAGACAGACCGTTATTTATATGGCGTGCCAAGCGTGTCAGAAAATCGCCACGATTTGCGCTACTCGTCGGGTCAATGCGGGCGGTGCGTAAAGTGTGCTTGACATTGCATGAACAGTGCGTAATATGTGCGTCCATACGCCGTGCCATTTCGTGTGAATGTCGGCACTTTTGGCCGCACAGCCGTTAACTATCCGTAACCTATGCATGAACATTGTGCGAACAGTGCGCATAAGATCCGCTGCGTGGCACCAAAATGGCCCGCAATGGCACGACAAGTGTCGTGCCATTGCGGGCCCAAAATTCGTGCAAGTGTCAGGTACCCCTTATCAGAAATTCCTTCGCCTAAGAAACCACATTCAGAGGCTAAAAAGTCCCTTGACATCCCAGACGGAGAGCCCTTGAAGTTGCTAAAAAGGGACAAGGGTGGAGGAAGAGTGGCCTTAGGGAACATAGTGGCTTTGGTCTGAGACGCTGGAACTTTAGTGCAACATCTAGTGGTTCTAAGTCGTTTATAGGACCTTTAAAAAATGATTTAAAAAATGTATAAAATTTTTTTTATACAGCTAAGCCATTCTCTGAGAACTCAGACAGTAAAGCCTATAATATCAAGCAGATTTGTATGAAATTTACAGTTACAGTATTGTAAAGCTGAGGCTAAAACCCTTAACTAGTTGGGTTTCTGCACACTGACCATCAATAAAATTAAATAACAAATCAAAAAAATATTTTATTTATTTATTTATTTTTGGTTTTCATAGAGTAAATCAAGACTGAAGTCAATCTGATGACCAAACTGGAACAAACAGCAATAATAAAGGTTGTTTATCTACCAGACCAGTAAATCCTGAGTGGAATTTCAGTTCAACCTGAAGGAATACTCCTAAATAAAGAGATGTTTAAAACAGATGATTTCAAAATGAAAACAATGCCATGGAGCTGAAAACTGGTATTTTTTGCTTCTGTTCAGCATTTGAAAAACTGAGTGAGTCCCTTGAAGCGTCTGACATTTGTGGCAGGGATTAAACTCTGAGTTCACTTATACGAGAAGCTCTCAAATTACTGAGTAGTAATATTATCATGCTTTATCATAACATATCACACATTATCATTTTATACTTTAGGTTCTTCTGTCACGTTCTGTTCCTCTCTTTCATCCTCCTTTCCTGTCATCTTGGACAACTTGAAATTCATTCTGTTCTTTGGACTGTTTTGGACAAGCAGCATGTATGTGACCCTCAGCTGTCAACAGTCAACAGGTGTTTTCATGTCTGTATGTTTGTGTGTAATTACGTGAGTCAGTGTGTGTGTGTGTTGTGTTCAGTACATGTATGTGCACGCAACTGCCTGTTACCACACACAAGCTATTTTGCTTCATTCTGCTGGTAAGCCAGGCTCGCACGTCTTGTCCTTTTAAATGGCATGTTATTTTCCAGAGAGCAGTACAATGTGAATGATTTAGAGGTGTCTACAGTACTTGTCCATATGAGAGGACATTTTTGCTGTTGGCAAAAGAAAAAAGGTGAAAAACAACAACAAAGAAATCTGTCTTACGGACTGGACTTGGGCAAGCTCCGTTGGAGTTTCCCAGATCTCCTCCTAAGAGAGCACCTAGGACAGGAGAACACAGCATGATTTAAAAAACAAACCAAAAAAAAGTTAGTAAAATTCAATTTAACATGAATCAATGACCATTAAAGGCATTAACTATGAAAATATTATTCTCCACGTAATGTGGAGTTGCGTCAGGAAGGATATCCAGTGTAAAACTTGTGCCAAATCAACATGCAGGTCAAAACTGGATCTGCTGTGGCGACTGAGTTAAAATTGGGAGAAGCCGAAAGGACTTACTTTACAAATATGTCATTACAAGTGTCACTGCTATCAACATTTCAGCTTGTGGCGCACTACATTCAACTTCAATTCAGAATTACTAGTGAATTTTTAAGGGCGCTTAAACTGGGGAATTAACTTTAGTTTCAATGTCAACATCTAACAAAGCATCATCTCAAATGTGATCTGTGTTATCTGTGAAACATAAAAGAAAACTGTATATATATATATAATTTCAAAGGTACACTAGTCTGTAGTGTTTATTTATTTTAACTTCTTAGGAAGAGACATTTCTGTCTTTTTTAAATGGATGGCATCATGTTTTTAAGGCTGTGACGTCTGATCCGGAAGACGGCCGGTAAAGGCGCAGTCACACTATGACGTTTGGGCCAGCAACTAGTGAACGAGGTGAAAGCGAGAGAAAAATAGAGAAAAGTGGCCACACGTCGGCGAAAATCACGTTCCCGGAGTTTGGTAGCGGACCTCAAACGCATCACAGCCTTTCACAACATGTTTGTCGCAAAGGCAGCCGTTATCCGGCACTCCATTATAACAAGCGGGACTGTTGCCAACATGGAAATGTTCGGGAGTGGGGTTCAACACACCACTGTCCAGTGATTCTGAGCAGGGAGGCGAACCAACACCCACACGTTAGCCAGCAAACACGATCGCACCAGTAACTCAGGCTGTTGGAGGCTGTTTGCACCGGTACCGCAGGCTAGCGAGGGCTATCGCACACAACGTGCACGTAGCGATGATCTACGGTCTGTAACGGTCTCCTACGTAGCCACAGGTATGTCGGCAAATGCCGAAAAATTTTCAACATGTTGAAAATTTTGGACACGGTCACTGTTCATCAGCGAACACTGCCAAACGTTGCCGAAGGCCAGCACAGGCTACCGATCACCGACGTGTGTAAATACGTTCATCTTCATCGACCCAAACGTCATAGTGTGACTGTGCCTTAAGCCTGAAAGTGGGGCTTGTGTTTAGGATCAACGTTTTGATGGTGTTGTGTCAGATGATACGGAGTGTGTTTTCAAACTTTAATGTCTTTGAGCCTACAGGCAAGGACGCTTTGTTCAGTTGGACAAGAGAAATGTAAGTCCTGTGGAAGCAGCGAGGAAATGACATGTATAGGAGAATGACTGGAACTAAACAGCAGCCTGCGGCAGACGGTGTTTAAGTACATTATGAACAGAAAGTCACAAATCAGATCACTGTGAATTGCAATCCGTGTGTTGCTCGCCTTATGTAAACAATAAACTACCAGTAAATTGTGCTTGAATAGTTGGAGGTGGCAATACTGAATATTCACCAGTTACACCACATATTGCCTCCCACTAAGGGTTTTAATCCCATACATCACACCGTACTCCCCATCGTACAGTGTCAGACAAGAACCAACACCCGTGTGTTCTATACGGCCAGCTCCCAGGCTTAGTCCCCATCTGCTGGATGAGAAGCCACAGCCTTTAATCAACTAACACTAATGTTCAGAATCAAGTTTGTGTCAAAGACCTTTTAGAAAGAACAGCAGAACCAACAAAACTGTTGGACAGATGCAATGAAAACACACCAGGAGGCAGACGTGATGAACATATTCCATCATAATGTAGGATTCATATCTGAATAGAGCAGAGCATTCACACTGCTGAGGTTCGGGAGAGGAAGGGGGCGTCCATTACTGCTATGTGAAACCCTCTTGCCTCCGACAGCAGCATGTTATGAAAGATGCTGTAATGCATTTGTTGCGCGTTACATCACCTAATTCTGACTTACAATGAGATTATGCTGGTCTGTACAAAGCCTGATAAGTAACCATGTCTGAGACGCAAAAATGGAGCACAAATCCTTTTAGTCAGAGGGTGAAGGACTGGCAGCTGGATTGTACAGGCATGTATCAACTTGAGTCAAAGAAATGATGGATTTCTGTCATTACAGAAGGCAGTGAACAATGGTTCAAGTAACCAAAATATGTCCATGCACGCAGGTAAGAGACTATGCAGGTTGGACATAACATCAATACGCAGTCACACTAACGTCACAGATCAAAAAGTAGGGCTGGACAGTATGGCCTAAAATTTATATCACGGTATAATTTGAAGCACGAACGGTAAAAAATATAGATCAAAGTATATTCATTTTTTTCTTAAAATTTCAATATAAATGCGTCTTAAGTGGTAAAGTACTGGATAGGAACTGCAAGGCGTACCTGTATTACGCCAAGCCAACATATTTCACATAATACAGAGGTATTTTAAGAACATTTATCGTGCAAAACTGCAATTAATAGCGAAAGAATATAAAAACTTCAATCTTTGAAAAACACTTTCATGAAATATAAAAAAATCCAAGCTGCACAAAGTGAAAAGAAAAACTAAGCTGATTTGCAGCGCTAGCTTCTTTTATTCCCTTCTCCGCTCGACGATTTATCTGACGTCTGTGGTGGAGACATTCTTTGGCATTCCTCATACTCCACAATGTGATTTGAGGTGATAAAAAAGATCGCAACCACTGTCGCCTGGCAGTTTGCAAATGATCATTTTCTGCTCACTGTCTGGCTTCTTAAATCCGAACCACGTTGATACAACGGCCGTTCCACCGGCCTTTCTTTGTGCGCACCGCTTTCTACCACTTTATCATTGCAAAACAAAACAGCATGAGTTCTCATGTTTTCCAGATGATTTGCTGGCGCCAGGTCATGACGTCGAAGCCTGTGCTAACGGTTAGCGTGTTAATAGACTAAACTCATACCGTAGAGCAAATTTATATCGACTATGACAATATATTGTTGATGCCATCCACCCTCATCAAAAAGTCTGCTTGATTTTACTGAACCAATAAAATGCGATATTTTCAATGAAATGTACTTTTTATTAGGTCCGTCTCTCCAGTGGACAAAATATCTTTAACACCTTTGAAAAAGGCCATTAATTACTAATTAACGGCTCCAGTACAATATGTCACATGTGACATATTCTGAAACGCTTTTGAACAAACTGTTCTTCTGTCAGAAAAGCAAAATTCATCAGTTGCTGTATGTCAGATAAGCACCTAACGCTTGAAATGGCAAATGAAAAAGTTGATACACTGACCAAATGGATCAGTTATTGAGAGTAGACAAAAATTCACAGACAACTGTGTAATCGTACAGAAACCTGAAAACTCTGTGATCAAACCAATCCAGCTGCGTTTCCTTTACCTGCGCTGGCTGGTCGCTGTGGCAACCCTGGGGACACGGTGTTCCTCTGCAGAGCTGGTTGCTGTGGCGACAGGAGGCGGGGGTCCGTAAGGGTGGAGGTGACGAAGGAGGTGGTGGTGACCAGGTTACCGCTGGGGTTGTTACTGAACTGGAGAGCCGCCGCTGCAGCCACATTCTGATTGGACACTGGCACGGTGACTGGCATGGAGAAGGTGGGCTGCGGGACAGTAGACTGGTGAGACAGACAAGAGCAGGGCGGCACTTAGACGCGGAGATGAGCAACTCTTCACACAACCAAATACAGAATAGACAGGTGTGCAGTTAGTGATCTGTGGCAGTGCAACAAGCCTGCAAGCAAACAAAAACGAAAATAAATAAATAAAAACAATCACACAAGAAGAGTCATTCCAAAACCAGACGCAACTTTAGAAAACTTCAGAAGTACGTAACTGCTTGTCTCTGATGTAAAACAATGGCACACAGACGCTACACCTGCAAAACCAGTAAGAGTCAAACAAAATGATTTGTTTGAAATCTCAGAATTACAAAGAGATTTATGTCTGTTCATGAGACACAGTCTCTTAAAAGACATAAATTGACAGAATGAAATAAAGAGCTGGTTTCAATAATAAGTTGTTTACACCAGTTTTTTTCTTTAAGATTTTTTTCCTGCCACATTTTTTTGTGATTTCAACATTCTGGTCCTATTCTTTCTTGTAAAAGAAAGTGTTTCCATAAGCTGAATATATTTAAATACTTTTTTCCACAGAGTTTTAGAGCTCAACATTAGCAAAAATATTTCCCAAGGTTTAATCTTTCTTTAAAAAAATATGCAAAGAAGTCACAGTATGCAAATATGTTTGTCATGATTTCATACAGGTATAGAAGTCGTTCAATGGTAAATTACTGAATAATGTTTGTTTGGTTTCATTTGGAAAACCGTGTTTCTAAATGAATGAACATTTTAAATATTAGTCTTGAGTTGTGGTTAAGAACGTTAGATGAAGGGGTCAAATTGTGCCAAATATAAAATTTGAATGTCCATGTTATAGTTAAATATTGTTTGGGTTTCAAGTTATACATAATGTTGTGTAAAATACTGCCTCCACATTCGAAGAAAAAAAACATAAAAAAATAGTGTACAGCAACAGAAACAGAAGTTTGTGGTGAATGAAATAAAACATGCAAAAGCACCGTTACTAAAATAAAGAGATTTTCTTCCATGTATGAGTAGAGTATTTTGGAAATTAACTCTCTAATCAGACACGCGCATCAAATCTTTCACTTGCACACATAGGCACGCTCAGTGTTAACATGCAAGGTGACTTGGTGGAAAGGCCAAAAAGCGGTGTCACCTTTCTCGCCTCATGCCGCAGCAGCATGGTATTGTGTCATGTGAAATTTCACACTGTGCACATCACGTTCCATCTGACATGTGCTCACCACATGCAAAGTTAGTAACTGCACGCAGTGAGAGCTTCGCAAATGTCTGGTGGAGGACTTTACATGATAAAATGGGACTTCAACAAAAATCAAGGACAAGGACTTGGGGTTGTCCAGTGATGTGCCTGCACCTGACCCAATTCACCCAGTTCCAACCAGAAAGAAGGACTTCTATATATAGAATATGGGCCAGTGCTGCACGGTGCTGTTCTGGACTCCTACTGTCTGGGACCAGTTTCATGCAGAGGAAGATGAGGGCGCCTTCCTGTTCCTAATCTGTTTTTTCCCCCGTTTGGTAACTTTTGCTTTGTGGGATGAACATGGAAGGAGCAGGAAAAGAGAACAAAACAAAGGAAAATGTGGAAATATGAAGGTCCCACAGTAAAGCTGAATCAGATGAGATCCTATTATGTTTAGTTGTTTTTATCATTTCAAAGACAGTGAGAAAAAACAGTGTAAAGCGTTAAAGACATAAACCGTTCTCTACTGTGTTTATAGCTACTGACCAAAGCGATTACTGACTTTTCAACTTCCTGTGCGAGATTGAAACTTCAGCTAGCACATTGAAAAAAATGAATTTGAGTGAGAGTGTACAAAGAACGCTGTAAGTCGTGACCAGGGTGGGTAAAGATAGCAGCTAACAGCACTGCACCACTGCACACTGGCCAAGCAGCGAGGAAAGGGGAGGGATGGAAAAATGTAGGGATGGATGGGTGGTGAGAGTTAGTGTAAAGGGATGAAGTGTGTAAACACAGAGTACTGTATATGGCGCTATAAAGGTTTAATGGTCACAGGGCTGAAGGGTATTTATTTCATATCCAGGTTGGACAACAAGGGATTTGGTGTCTTCGATGAACAACAATTTAACACAAAGTGGAAATAAAAACCTTCACCATTCATTCAGACTTATTTTTAAGGCATTTTTCAACTCCAAAATGCAAAATAAAGAACCAAGTTATATTATGAAACAGTCAAATCAGTTCTTCCCAACCTCTGATTTAATAGGAGGTAACAGCATGCGTGGTGGCCAAGCGGTCAGTACACTTGCTACCAAAACAGAAGGTTCCCGGTACAAGACCACCTGTGCCCACTCTCCGTGTAATGTGGACTTGTGCCAGGAAGGGCATCCGGCATAAAACTAGTGCCAAATCAACATGCAGATCCATATCAGATCACACCACTGTCCAGTGAATCTGAGCAGGTAGGTGAACCAACACCCACATGTTAGCCAGCAAACACGATCGCACAGTAACTCAGGCTTTTGGAGGCTGTGCGCACCGGTACCGCAGGCTAGCCAGGGCTACCGCGCGCAACGTGCATGTAGTGGCGATCTATGGTCTGTAACGGTCTCCTATGTAGCCACAGGCACGTCGGCAAACGCAGAAAAAATTTCAACATGTTGAAAATTGTGGACGCGGTCGCCGTTCATCAGCGAACACCGCGAAATGCTGCCGAAGCCCAGCACAGGTTACTGGAGGCTACCGATCACCGATGTGTGCAAATACGTTGGCCCAAACGCCTAGGTGTGACTGCGCCTTTGACAGCTAATATGTATAGAATCTGCAATCACAGCAAAGCTGTCTTCTTCAGGTAAAGTTTGTCTATATATGGTCAACGTGTAATATATTTAGTCATTATATATGCTCAGTTGACTCTGTGATGTGCCAGTTGTGGTTTCTAAAAGAATGATGACATAACTGTAAAGCCCTTCCACTTCACCCACAATGAATATGAATTTTAATTTGTCCACAACCCACTGTGCACTGTGCTCCAGTGAGCATTAGTCTGTGTCTTTGGTAAATTACATGTGAATTTACAGTTAACCACTCAAACTCAATTTAACACCAATGTGCGTAACAGTAGACAGCAGGGTTAATTGGGCACTGCCTATCATCCTGTGGATTTAACACAGCAAAAGCCTTAAGGAAGAACGGGGGCTGAGGGAGAAACAAGAACCTGTTAGGTAAATAATTGACTAGGAGCTTTTCCTGACGCAAAGCCGGGCTCATGTGAGGATGCTTAAGGCCTCTTCTGAGTGAGGAGAACAAAAAGAGGGGAAAGCCAACCTATTTTTCCCCTAACAGGAGCTCTCTCAACAATGTTGTGTTTCCAAGATGCAAGGGTAAATCAGAATGAATTTAACTCGTGGCCTAGTTTCCACTTCTCCACCTCTTGTCAGAAGCATTTGACAGTTCCCTTCCAAATAATGACTGAAAATCACATCTCAATCTTAATCCCTTATTCTACTCAATATTGTTATCCAATTTGTTGTCCAGTCCCCTCCCTGAAATGTACTGGAGTGACAAGGTCAATGCATTTGTTTTTGCTATATACTGAAGACATTTTGGTTTGACGATGAAGGTCTTCTGGGTAGGAAATATCTAGAAGTTGGTTGTTGGTTTTCAATACATTTTGTAATTCATCCAAGCCACTTTATATATATAAAACAAAAACAAAACTGAATAAATCAATTGGATGATTGGCAAAACATCTTGAAGACCAACAAGATGTTCACCTGCTGAAGAGTATTTGGGTTTGAGATCAAAAGAGCACCTTTTGTACAACACCACCCAATTTTTGGGTGAGCAAAAATATTAGATGTGACTGACACGTGTTTCTTGTGACCCACATGTGTTCTCTCAGACCGACTGTTTAAACATTAAATAGCTCTAAATGTTTACTCTTGGTTTTAGCTTTGAGCTTCACCTGTGAAGATTGCAAGTATTGTTAAAAAAAAGGATAAACCAACATGAAGACCAGACAGCTGTCTATGGAAGAAAAGCAAGCCAGTTTGTGTTGAAGCTGACAAAAAAGGGTAAAATTAATCAAAGGTATTACACAAGCACTGGGCAAATCCACTACAGCAATTTCTAATGTCCTTCAGAAGATAGAAACCATTTTATCAAAATTAACTGGCCTTGTTTCAATACTTAAAAGGGGATTGTATATTGTTTTATCCTGTTTTAGGAGTTGAACTGTATTGACATTTGATTTAAATATGCATTTTTGATTTGCAATTCATTGAACAAGAGACATTCAAGATGTTCAGGTCTATGCTCAGAGGCACGATGGAGATAGCTGCACAGGAAGAATTTCACAAAGCAAAATTGTAGATGCTGTACAGGATCAAATCAGGGATGCTCGGGTGTTTTCCGTCTACCGGTGTAAAAGGAACAGATGCAATGAGTTCAGGGCTCACCAAGCCAAGTGTTCTGCCCATTCTCTCTCAGGAGGTATTTTAGTACAAGTGGGATTAAACATGTACATCCCAGCCCCTAACTGTCTTGCTGTGGATTATGTTAATAGGGAAGCAGGAGTGGTGGGTGGTGCTCTACGCTTCTGTTTGCTATTGCCCAGACAAAGGTGCACCAGGCAAGCTAGGCTGCCAGTCAGGAAGGTAGGCCAGCCGAGAGACAGGAGAGGTGTGGTGGGGGTGGGGATGCTGTCCTGCAAGCAGTGTAAGGCTGGTATCCAACTGGCAAGCGCAAAGAGCTCTCCAGGGGTGGTAGATTGAATTCCATTCTTGTTGTGCCACAGCTTTCTTTTCTGTGAAAACCTTTTAAGTGCCATTTCAGCCCAGTGCACATACAGCACAGAGGCCAGCTCAAACTCATGAGAAGTGATATTTAATGTACTGATTAAATGGCGAAGCAGCCTGTTTGCTCTGGTAAAGCTGCTGTGACGTGTGTGAGTGGTTGGCAAATCATGAGTAACTTTAGTTACAAACAATACAACTGCTTTCAGTTTTCATAGTTTCATAGTTCAGTTTTTAGTTTTGGTGATCATTTTAATACTTATCACTAATACAACATACATAATACAATTGAGAAAACCATTTTGCATTGAGCATAAAACATTGAATAATTATTGCAGATATTTTGGTTGGCTTTACCTTATCTAAGAAATAGTTTATGTAATTAAATAAGGCTTGATTATCTAACCCTGCCAAGGAACTGCAACAGCTAAACTCCCACCATTGAAAAATATAACCACAATTCAGAAGAAGTTGGGACGGAATGGAAAATGCAAATCTTACATTTACTTTGACTTCTTTTTCATTGCAGATAGTATGAACCCAGGATATTTCATGTTTGGTGTGGTCAACTTCATTTCATTTGTTAATATACATCCATTCCTGCATTTAAGGCCTGCAACACATTCCAAAAAAAGTTGGGACAGGGGCAATTTAGGGCTAGTAATGAGGTAAAGTAAATAAATAAATAAATAAACAAATAAATAAATAATGATGTTATTTCAAACAGGTAATTGTAATCGTGATTTGGTACAAAAGTAGTATCCATGAAAGGCTGAGTCTTTGAGGAGCAAAGATGGGCAGAGGATCTCCAGTTTGTCAACAAATGTGTGAGAAAATTATTGAAATGTTTAAAAACAATGTTCCTCAAAGAAAGATATGAAGGGATTTGCACATTTCTCCCTCTGCAGTGCATAAAATCATTAAACGATTCAAGGAATCTGGAGGAATTTCAGTGCATAAAGGGTAAGGGTGCTTGTCTGGCTATCACCAGACTAAGTTCAATCTATGAACTTAGTCTGGGGAGTCGGCGCTGTATTTTTCCTGGACAAGAGGCATGGCTCTGTACGCAATTGGATAGTCCTTTAACCAATCAGACCAACGATGCGGGTGACGTACTTTGCAGAGCGACGCGAAAACGTGTCAACAAACGTATTATCATCGCCAGCGACCGGTTTCAAAAGCAGCAAAGGCATCTAGCGATTTTTGAGAAATATCGGAGCACAATATAATTTTACACAACAGTCTAACACAACTGTATTTCCAAACCTGTAACATGAGTGCTCACAAACGCTGCTTGCCGTCCAGTGTTGCCAGATGCCAGCAAGGTTTTCCAGCCCAAAACCTCGTCAAAACCCGCGAGAAAGCACAAAAAACCGCCCAAAATTGTTTTGCCTTCTTGGGGGAAAA
>OMMV01031787.1:4980-17440 GCA_900302635.1 Chatrabus melanurus
AGAGAGTGAGAGAGAGAGAGAGAGAGAGAGAGAGACACACACACACACACACACACACAATGATTATTATTGTTGGAGTTGATGAAAGTTGTCGTTTTGGGAAAAGTGATTGATGCTGATTGGAGGATCGATGTAAATCAATAGATTGAGACCGCTGAGAGAAAAACGTCCCCTGTGTGCGCTGTCAATCATCCAGCAGAAATAAAGTGATTGAACTTGTGTTTACGGGCTGGACGCTGTTTGTGAGCGATTCTGCGTGAAAAATGGAACAAAAACAGCCTCCGACTGAACTCAGTTATTTTAGACTTTACGCAGAATATTTTCAGCCAAACTAGATTCTTCCTGCACTCGCTCACGTGAAGGAAAATGTACAGTTTTATGTCCATAGCGTTGCGGTTAGCACTGTTGGCTCACAGTCCCAGAAGGTCCCAGGTTCGAATCGGACCCGGTCCTTTCTGTGTGGAGTTTGCGTGTTCTCCCCGTGTTTGCGTGGGTTCCCTCCGGGTGTTCCGGCTTCCTCACACTTCCAAAGACATGCAGGTTTGGTGAACTGGTGACTCTAAGTTGACCGTAGGTGTGACCGTGTTTGTCTGTCTGTGTGTGTCCCTGCGATGGACTGGCGGCCTGTCCAGGGTGAACCCCGCCTCTCGCCCAATGACCGCTGGGATAGGCTCCAGCCCCCTGTGACCCTTAACTGGAATAAGCAGGTCCAGAAAATGTGTGTATATAGGCCCTGAGGCCCGTTGGTGCTTCTCTCCGGATTCCGTATCGTGAAGCGGATGAGAGTCTACGACTGCCCCTGGACGGGACACAAGTTACTCCCCCCAGCCAAGGCCAACACCCATTCACAGCTGGGTGGACGGAGGTAATTCACATGAAGTGTCTTGTCCAAGGATACAGACGGGTAGCATGAGCGGGATTCACCCAGGTCTCAAACGCGCCACATACAGACGCAATCAGAACCCGCTAAATTACCTTCTGATCTGGATCAATCCTCATTGCGTGTGCTAAAGTCACCCGGTTGCGTGTGTAGACCAGGAACCCAGGTCTACATATTGGCAGACCAGCTCCTGATCCGCTGAAGCACCTGCGCCGCAACACTGACAGAGGTGTTATTATGAGTTAAAAGTGAGTAAAGGATCTGAGTTTCAGAGCCGGTTTTTCAAAGGCTCAGGCAGAGGGTGATATTTGATGGGCTTGGATGTGCCGGAAAATCCAAGTTTTCAGGTCCTGGGACCCTTTGAGGGTTTTTAAAAAAAATTTTTTTTAGGGGTACTAGAAGGGTCAGTGATTCTGGGAAGAGAAATGGGCATCAACCAAAATTCAGTTTGAACATGCAAAAATATCAATGCGTCGACGACAGCCCGCATTCATATTCACAGGTCAATCTACCATACAAGGGCTTCACAATATTTGAAAATGTTTGTGGGCAGTCTCGGGTGCGGCCTCTAGGGGGCGCTGCAATATGCAACTTTGGCCATTTTAGCACTTAAGTGTGCGGGGTTTCCACATTGCGCCCTCAACAGCCCAAGATGTTTTGCACATGATACAATAACATGGTATCTCCTTTATATAATCCACACAACATTAGCGTGGGGTGTTGAGGCCGCAAGACTATAGGTGGCGCTGTAGTCAGCGAAAAAGTGAAATTTGTTGTTTTGGGAGGTCAAAATTTTCCATGCGCCCTCTTCTGGTAGGTAGCCCTGGAGGTCTACTAACTGTGATATGGAGATGACGTCGGGCTTCTGCTGCATTAACCCTTTCCCGCCATCATTCCCGAGGCATGTGCGTTTGAAAACGGAAACAGCAGACACACTGTAAATGCAAGATTGTGCTCATGGGGGAAAAAAGTCTCCCCTTTAGTTACTTTAATTAGCAACAGATGTCACCCAGTGGATTCCCTGCAGGTGGCAGTACTTTTCCTTCTGGCAAGTCAGCCATCTTACAGTGTATTGTGATGCAAATTTCCCCAATAATTATCTGTTTTAATCCCAAAAAAAAAATAAAAAAATAATAATCTCATTTCTACATAGAAAAACTGAGGTAAGACAACAAACATAAATGTTTGGCACAATTTCTGTAATTGCACAATTTTCTGATTGTTTGGGGTTTTTTTCCCATTATTTCATGGACAAATCGACAGATAAAAGGTTTAGAGTTGATTTCAAGTGTTGCATATCTCCTGGAGTTCAGTTAAATCACTTATTCATGAAACCTGGCTGGAGCAGGCTGTATATGAAGGAGTGAGGGAAGCCACCAAGACACACGTGACGGCTCTGAAGGAGCTTCAGTGGCTGTGATTGGAAAGACTGTGCACACAGCAACTTTTGTCGTTTGTTTGATGACGTGAAGTCATGTTAAAATTTGCCAAAGGGCACACAGGAAACTTTGGCCTGGAGTTCATATTTAGGGCCTGATTTACTGAAGGTTTGCACGTGTAAAAACGTGTGTAAACTCCGTAGCAACCGCAATTTAATGTGCAAAATAGCGCGTATTATCCATTTAACACGTTTGCCTTTGTGAGTATGTAATTTGGGGTGTGTCCACCCGAGTGCGCAAAACTGTGGGATGTGAACACGCAACCGGGTGACTTTAGCACACGCAATGAGGATTGATCCAGATCAGAAGGTAATTTAGCGGGTTCTGATTGCGTCTGTATGTGGCGCGTTTGAAACCTGGGTGTTAACTTAATGCTCTTGACAGACTCCCGTTTCAGCAGCCGAGACGGCGCCGCCGCCTCACAGACAGAATTTTTTTTTAAAAATCCTTCACTGTAATCGTCGGGCAGATTTAAAGAGCTAACGGTTTAGTTTGTGCTCGCTTCTTGGAGAACAAATGTCTCCGTGCGTAACGGGTGGACCACAGCTCTGCGCTGAGCACAAAGTGCATTTTAGTGCGACTCCTGATCATTACTGTCATTGATGGACTTTAAAGTCACTTTCACATGAAGGCTGCAATAAATCTCATGAAATAATGGAATAAAAACGTTTCCCTAACGTGAACTGCGTTATAGTTTTGTGGCGCACGGAACGAAAAGAAAGCCACAATCAAATTCCAGTTAATTAATTTTGTACTCACCCCGTGTCACGCTTTGTCACAAACACACACGGAAACACACACGCACGTCTCGGAGTCTGTGTGGGACGATCACGGCTGATGTGATCCGTCCTCTGTGTGCACAGTTCTCTGTGTATGGGATCTGAGTAAATCACATTATCTGCTTGTACCTGTGATCCTCTGACTGCGGAGCAGGTAGCTCAGTGGGATAAGGAGTGGGACTACCAGTATATGTAGACCTGGGTTCAATTCCCGGTCACGCTACCTCCCTGTGTTCTTGGACAAGACACCCGTCCTCTTCAAGCTACGGAATCCACCGATAAGCACCTTTATAGTGTAGAACTATACTTCATACTGTCCAAATATATGTGAACCTAACTGTATGTTATTGCCCCGCAACCAGTATAAACTCCAACTGGTTTCTGTCTAAGGTCTTGTAAAACTCCGTTCATTATTTTTTTGACGGTTCCTGCGAAACAGTCAACAAACAGATTTGAGTCCGATTGAACTTGTGTGGCAGAGACATGAACGCATCTTCAGTATTAAATGGGAAAATCCAGTTTTAACAGAGAAATAAAGAACTGAATTCACGAACCAGTTTAAACGTTCAAGTGCTAAATTGTAATTTAAAACACTTAATTTCCCTATTTGTATTTCATTTTGGGGGTTTTTCCTTATTTTTTTTACATTTTCCTTTGATGTCGCCCTCCTGTTCTTGTTGTGAAATCCGTGAAAATCAACCATTTTTATTGTCAAGTTATTCATTGTTTCATAACTATTCTTCCGACACCCCCAGTCCATTCAAAGCGAATATTCTACCCGACCAACAGCCCCAAACCAAAACCTATTTAATTTACAGTGATATAAAATGTAAAGGATTAATAAATCCTCACATTAGACAAGCTGGAGCCACAGAATCCATCAACCAAATGAATGTAGATTAATTCTCTGTCAATCAACAAGCTAATTGTTTTAGCGCCGTACCACAAATTAGATCAAAATCTGGTTAGAAAATGTAGAGAGCGTGTAAATGTTTAAGGTGCGGGAACCGTTTGGACTTTCCATTTGGACTCTGTCGATGTGAACGAATGCTTTGGCTGAAGGGCAAATGACTCGACGTAACTTTAGAAGACTTTGCGGCGTAATTAGGCTGTCAAAGCTGATTAAATGCGTCAGGAAACCTTGTGAGCGATTGTTCCGTTTCTGCTGCCATGATACTGTAATGTCCTGTGGTGTGACAGAAGACCTATTCCTGAAGCAGTCCTTCAACCTTATAAAGTCTACGCGATGTTTCAGTTTTCCATTAGGTGTGCCCCTGCGTGGCCAAATGTTCTGCCTGCAAACCATCACCTTTAATGTGATGTAGAAATCCACCAGGCTCACTTTCCTGCAGCAGGATCCAGCTGGATGTGTGGCTGGAGAACTTAAAAGGCTCCAGCAAGTGTCATGTGACAAAAGAGGAGGCAACGCCCTGTAGTCCTGGCCTTCAGAAAGCTCCACGGGTCTCCAGAGAGACGTGGCAATGTTCTGCAGAAAGGTCTTTAAAAACACCAGACATGACTGTGGACTCCTAGAAACCACTGGATATCCATAGAAACCCCAACATACTTCTGGAAAAACTCCAGAATCTTTTAAAATACTCTGAGGCAGAAAAGTGGATTTATAAGAAAACACCCCAGAAACCTCAAAAAGAGTGCCAGAAACATCTGAAAACATTCATAGAACTCTCTACCAACCTCCTATTTCCAAAAGTGGTTCTGAAGATATTTCGAGAGGTTCAGTCGGACCTCAACCATATCCTTAATTGGCCCGTTAAAAAGTTCCAGGGATGTCCAAAGACACTGAGAAACTCACGGAAACCTCTCCGAGAAACCATATCCAAAGAAGCATCATGAGATGATTGAAAACACAAACGCCTGAATCCTTTGAAACCTCTTGAGGTCGCATCGTTGATTCCTGAGTTAAATCAGTCAGAAACCTCCAAAGAGGACCACATAACCCTGAAAAACGTCTTAAGACCTTCAACAAGACTTCTGAAAACATTGTCACATTTCACATAAATGTTGAAGGTTCTCATCCAGTACCCGCTCAACAAACCGGACTTCCAGTTTGGTCACTTCACAAAAACATTTCAAAACTCATCCAAGTGGTTCCTTCAGTCTGACGTGAAGTGATTTGGTAACCTGTCGGGCGTTCAGGTGATCAATAGAGGATATGATGTTAGAGCTTCCCTGGAGGTGACCTCATCCACAAGTGGGCCGTTGGCTTTGCTCCCCTCGGTGGACGTGTGAAGTCTTCTTTATCCTTCTGGGGAGGGATGAAAGAGGAGACTTGTAAGTTTCAGAAAGATGATATCTGAGATCCATCTCGAGGTTTTTCTAATTTTACACCGTCTATCCGTCCAAAACGTGAACATTGATGTGATCGAATGAGGTTCCTTTGTTCTTTTGATGAAGATTTAATAGAAGATAAACCAAACTGAAGGGACAACCACATGCTTTTGGTTCTGATTCTACAATGTGGGAATGAAACATTCTTAATGATTTCTCTAAAAAGGTAATAAACAAAAAGAGTTATAGGCAAAATAACAAGTGCAGAGAAACGTCCAACCTATGACCTGTGCAGTGCATGGCGGTCCGGCTCTCTAGTTCCTCCCAACGAGGCCAAATTTGTTGCAAAACTCCCATCATTCATCATTCAGCGGCGAGGAAAGAAACGCACCACATGGCCGTCACACCACACGCCTGCTTTTAAAATAAATACACAAATATAAGCCAGCTTTTAGCCGAAGCTAACACAGGGGGGACTATTACGCCACCATCTGGACAAAGTTCAACTGGAAGATGAATCGCTGGCTGACACAAAGTCGGCCCACTTTATTCCCGTTTGTTCCTACGGTTCAACGTTATGCGGAACTCCACGGCGTAAGCTTGTTTTGCAGAACAACGGTACCTGTTCTGGAACTGCAGCTTTAAAAACCGTACTTATAATAATGAGTACGAAAATACCAACAAGTGAAAGTGCAAAAACTACATAATATAAAAGGAAACGGCTTGAAAATGGAAACGTTTTGAGATATTTTATACAAATGTGAACTAATTTGATTTCTCAGACCTCAATGAGCAACAGCAGCTCAAGCTGATGTCCAGGTAAGCAAAATGGATTGGCCCAATAATGGCCCAAATCCAGATGAAATAACTCCGCAAGTATGGTTACCAGACTCAGGCCGAACCTGGATTGAATGATGCCCCACAATCGGCCCAAGTACTCTGGCCTGGGTCTGGTTGAAACTGAACCAGCATTGCCAGCATTGGGCCACAATCACCCCAACAAACATAAGAGATCAAGCCAATATAGGCCCGAGTACGGTTGCCAGACTCAGGCCGAACCCGGATTGAATGACACCCCAGAAACAACAAGAGCACATTGGCCTGGTTCCAGCTGCCAAAACTGAACCGTCATTGCCAGCATCGGGCCCCAATCACCCCAACAAAAATAAGAGATCAAGCCAATACTCGCTAGGGTTCAGGTAACGAAACCGAACAGAACCTGCCTGCATTGGGCTGCAAACACCCCAACAACTCTGCCAGAACTGGCCCATAGGTAATCCAGCTGAGAACCTGTATAAATTAATGACTGGCCCAGTATTGTGTCCTAATATCCGCCTTTTACTGACCCTGTATCTTGTGAGAACTAGGAAATGTTTGATTAGTAATACTTTTAGTTTTAAAATCTTGACGTTCGAACATCTCTGAGCTACAGTAGATGCAACGTGTACTTACACTTACGCGGTTGTGGCATAAAACCGACATTTTTCAGTTCCAAATTCAAGTTCTTTGTGAAACATGGAGCAGGTCTAAAGACTGAAGCAGCTGACATGATAATGTCGGGGCATTACCATGCTAACACACTAATTCGACTTCTTTGGCGTGTGAGCATGGAGAATACAGGGCAAAACCACTAACCTGTTAACTTTAGCATGCTAACATACCAATTCAAGTAGTTTATTAGGCTACGTGTGCGTGAAAAATAAGGCGCAGGAGGGCAAAAGGGTGGAGCTGCTAACGTGCTAATATTAGGATGCTAATTTCAAAGGTTTTGCTTATGGAATGAATGAGCGAACGTTACCGCGATAGCATGAGTCGATTAGGATGTTATAATGACTATGCTACGCTAACTATGCTATGCTAACTGTGCAGCATTGTTGCGATTGAACATAATTCCGCTCCTCTGGATAATGTCACATTCCACGTATGTGCAAGAATGTTATAAGCGTGTGATTTACTCTTGCAAAGAGCAAATTATGCATCTGGGTAGTTTTGGGTAAAACCCTCAAAGCGTCAGAGTTCTGGACCAGATGGAACCGAGCTTTGCTGAGGTGCCCCTCTACCTTAGATTGGGTTTGACATTGTCAATAAAATTCCAATTAATTAAATTCCCATTTTATCATCCTTAAAAAAAAAAGAATCTCTCTTTTGACTTCATTAAGCCGTAGAAAACTTTTTTTTTTTTTTGGACACAAAGGAGGAGCCTGAAGAGAATGGGACTGGGCTAAAGACAGGACCTTGTGGCACACCAAAGCAGCCGGCGGTTAATTTGAATCTGCTGCCAGATTATTCTGCTGTTTTCTTTAAACTTGAACCTGTAAACCTAACCTGAGGTGCACTTCTGGGTTTACGAAGCCGCTCGTTCTGAAAGCGTTTACTGTAGTTGGAGGGACGTTTTAATCCCATAAATCAGGCAAATTTCAAAATCAACCAGATGCCACATGCACGTTACAAATGACGTCCGTGTGCTTGAAAAAACAAACGGTCTGCTGCAGGATTTCAGCGCTCTGATTGGACAAACAGAAAAGCAGCCAACAGAAAAACACTCGGCTGTAATTAGCAACAGAAAAACCATTTATCGTGCAGAGAGCGTAAACATGTAGAGACAGGCTCGTGAAAATAGAGACGAGGCGATTAGAAAGCTGCATGAAAAAAAAAAAAAACCCTAATCACAAAGTTTTAAAAATTCAATTTTTGCTCCGAGTTCATGAGGCTTTAGTAAGCAGCAGGTCTGGGAAAATGAATGACTGTGAGGGTCCAAACGTTTCCAACACAGTTTCTCTCTGATCCGGCCTTCATACGGCACTTTATTCATCTTCACTCATTAGGCCCAAATCCTCTGCTCTGACACGGAGTCTGCTTCCAGGTCGCCCTGATCCATCGCCTGACATGGACTGCGTTAATCCAGGCAGCAGGTTTTCATTGACCTGTATGTTGGTTTTTGTCACCGCGTTAACATAAAGACCCCGAGGACGTTTGGTACGATCCAAGAGTCAAAGCATGTTTCAAAATTCAAGGATTAATCCTGTTTTCATTTTATCCCGGCGCACTGTGACTTTAAGACTCTCTGATCACATTTTATCTCCAGCATTTCTGACTTTTATTCCATGTTCTTAATCTGGTGCTTATGCACCGATTTTATTATCATGAACTCAGAATTCTGAAGTAGATCTGAAAGGATAATTTGAGTTGTTGCTTTGTATTGACATAGATACAGACTGATTGGTTGATTGATTACTTTATTAATCCCCAGAGGGAATTAATAAAGTCATAGCAGCCAAGTATCTGCAATAAAATACAAAGGGAAAAATACTGTAAAATATGCAGAATATACAAGATGTCCAGAACCACAGATTAATAATAATAATTTATTTATGCAGCACTTTCAAGTAGAAAAAAATTACAAAGTGCTCTACATAATAAAACATCAATACTCAATAATAAAACAAAATGTGCCATCCATAAGAACAATTAAAATTGAATATCAAGTACAAATAAAACATACATTAAATTATACTTCATTTCTTAAGGAAAAAAGACAAACTCTAACTTATCATATGTGATAATTTGCTGCTGTTCTTCATTTTATGTTACTATAAATTGAATTTTCTTTGATTCTTTTGGTTAAAAAAAAACAAGACAACTGAAAACTTTGGGCGTGACTTAACTGACAGATGTTCTTTTTTCTCTCTTTTTTACAACTATCTATCTATCTATCTATCTATCTATCTATCTATTAATGAATTTTGGTGTATTTTCGTTTATTTTTAATTCATTTTATTTATATCTGTCTGTCTATCTATTAATGAATTTTTTGTGTATTTTCATTTATTTAAAAAAAATTTTTTATTTTGATCTATCTATCATTGTGCATTAATGAATTTTGGTGTGTTTTTGTTTATTTTTAATTAATTTTTATTTCTATCTATCTTTCTATCTATCTTTCTATCTATCTATCTATTAATTTATCTTTCTATCTATCTATCTCTTAATTAATTTTTTGTGTATTTTCGTTTATTTTTAATAATTTTTTTTATTTTGATCTATCTGTCATTGTGCATTAATGAATTTTGGTGTATTTCGTTTATTTTTAATGAATTAATTTTTATTTTTATGTATCTATCTGTCGATGTGTTGCTTCTCTCTTACAGGGCTACATTTTAATTTGTTTAACTGACAAATTAATTATTGTGCACCACTTTGCTTTGTGCCATACAGTCCCACAGTTTGACCAGTAGGTGGCGCAAAAAGCCAGTTTGAAAGCACCTTTACAGGGTTTTTATATCATTGATAAAGTTTTGTTTTTTTGCTGCAAACACAGTTAATACTTTTATTATTTGAATCCACGTTAAACTGGAGGACGCACAGAGAAAGTTCACCTCCTCCTCCGAGGTTCGACAGTCCTCAGCTGTCCGGTGGATTAGATCAAAGGTTTGGACTGGATTCAGGCCATTTTTCTGTAACTTGCACCAGCAGGACATTTTACTGGGTCCAAGACCCTGACAGGTGGTGGGGATTAGTCCTGTGTGTCTTCAGACGTCCTTGTTCCGGTTGATTTGAGGGTTTGTTGTTGTTGTTTGGTGATATGGTGCCGCTGTGACCCGGCCCGCCGACGTGAGGCAGATCCATGTCAGGACTGAAGCCTGGATTATTTTCTGGAAGGATTCTTTGTCAGATAACTCCACTTTTATTCTTTTGCTCACTGTCCCCGGTGAAGCGAATATCATCTGATTTTGTCTCTTTGTCAGTTTGTCTCTTGATTGGAACATTTATGTTTCCTGAATTACCCGTTTACGCTCGCGTTAATTTAAGTATCCCAAGAGACATAGACCGTAAAACTCTTTACGTTGTTGCCATGGGAACTGCTGATCCTGAAGTCCTGATCTTCCTTTTAAGACCTGATTGAAGTAAACTGACAGAGTGCAAAACACTGAAATGCTTGAATTTATGCAGCAGGAAATTTTCTTGCAGCCGTTTGTGGTCGGTGGACAAAACGATGTCCGTCACCTGCATCGAAAGCGTCGCGGTTCGAGTCCCTGAGGCTGAGTGCACAGCATCGCCCCGCTGGTACCGGTGGACACTGGATGGAGCTAAGAGGGAATGTAAGTTTGGTGCTTGGATGGAAACAAAAAGAGCCAATTTTACCTCCTGCAAAAGTTGGTCCTGTAGGGTCAGAGGTCACTGGCCTCACCGAACAAAAACCACAAACGCTCAGAATTTGAATTTGTGAGCGCCAGAGTTTTGTCCCTACAAGTGACTGTGATGACAGAGTTCTTTCCCCATAGCATTTATAATTACACACACACAGACACACACACACCAACTGTCAGCTTCTCCTCATGGTCTGTTACGGCGCCATTCACACTCACTTTGATTTTCCACACAAACACAAAGGCTGTCAAACCCGTTCTCACTGACCGCCACCGCTGCTGGTCCACGGCGACCAAAGGCCGTCCACAACAAAGGGGGCGTGACAGGCCGCTCTGGTTGGCCACGGCAGACTTTGAGTGACATGTGACGCCAGCTGGTCAGGGTGTGTGGGAGCTTCGCCACCACGCGGGAGTCTGTGTGTCTGAGCGCTTCACACCGGACAGGGTTGGAAAGAAAGAAACTGGACGTTTGTGCTTTCCACTTTAGTGACTCCTGCCAGAAAATGTGTTCTAATCCTTCAGATCTATGTTCAGATTGGGGCTAAACTTCTTCTTTTGTTTTTTGCACAGTCAGTTTTAACACACACGCACACACACATACACACAAACCATGTGATTTTAAAATAAATAAAGATCTGTGCTTTACTTTGTGTAAAGTCCATATCTCACAGTGTTGACCAAAGTAATAACGAGTAAGTCATTAATTAGAGAACGCCACAATCCAAAATGTCTGTTTTGCAATTTGAAAAAAAAACAACCGAATCTTAAATTTCTCTGGCACAGCCCCTTTTTGTGACCCCGCCCTAATATTTAATTTTGTATTATTTAATCCGTGCTAGACCTTTTCACCAAGGGTCTGTGAAAATAACCTGTTTAATGACTCATAATAGTAATAATGGTAACACTTTACTATAAGAGTGCATTAATTGACATTAGTTAAAGCAGTAATGAGCATTAACTAACAGTTAATTAAACATTATCTGTGTTTAGTAATCGTTAAAATGATGGTTTCGTATCTTTATAAATTAATACCTTAATTAATACTAACACCCTTAATAAATGATTACTAAACACAGTTAAGTCTTAAATCACTGTTAGTTAATGCTTATTAATGCATACAGTAATAGTAATAATTAATAATAATAATTGACATTTTAAAACATGTGTTAGCTCTGCCTCATGCTTCACAATATGACAGCACCTGTTCCAGACCAAACGTTTGCACCAACTTTCATAAAAACATGACTGGATTCATGCAGGGGCTCACCTTTGTTGAAGTCCAGGGGCCCCAAGTCACACAGGGCCCCACATTTCTCTCCACAAAAAATATTGTGGTGACTTATGGGAAGAAGGATTTATTTTAAATAGATATTTTCACATATCGGCACTATTTGCCCACATTCTATGACTATAATGGGATTTTTAGGGCCCACAGACGAGTGTTGCTTCGGGGCCCACGGCCACTTTAACTTGTGCCTGAATAAATATAAGTTCCGTTTGCCCTTTGTTGTTGTGTTAAAATGTTTTTGGTTTTTTTTTTTGCACAAATGTCTTGGCACCGCCCCTTTATCCAAATCCACCCTGCAATTTAGCAATTCACTTTCACTTTATTTATATATAGCGCCAAATCACAACATAGTCGCCCCAAGGCGCTTCACAAGGGTAAGGTCTAACCTTACCCACCCCCTGAGCAAGCACAATAGCAACAGTGGTAAGGAAAAACTCCCTAAATGTTTTAAGTATAGGAAGAAACCTCAAGCAGACCAGTCTCAGAGGGGGGACCATCTGCTATGGCCAAACTATCAATGAAACAGAAATTCAAAATTACAAGCACAAAGTCCAACAAGAGATATAACACATGTACAGAGACTCCAAAACATATATATATTAACACACAATCATCCACTCCGTCTACGTCGACTCTGG
>OMMV01031801.1:2417-19196 GCA_900302635.1 Chatrabus melanurus
AGGCTGTACCATTTCGGGGAAGGGGGGGGGGGGGGGGAACCGCAAGTGTGAAGGGCCCCTTGTCTCTCCCAACAAGGTCGCTGTGCATAGTGCCACTGTGAACAACAGCAAACATGTAGCAAGTGCAATAGTGAACGTTTTCTAACGTGAGACCCCCTAGTGCCTGGTGAGTGCCATGGCGCCCTCGTGCGAGGACGGCCGACACGTGCTCTCGTTGGCGGGCAGCTCGGCCCTGCAGTGTGGGACTCACTCCGGTCCCAGTTTGGACACCTGTGGTCTAACTGGAGTCCCGATTCTTCTGATTGCGCATTAAGGGCCGGTGGTTGCTCAGGATGTCCATGGAGTGCTGCCAATGCCAGCAAGAGCGACAGTAGTACTTGAAACAGGCCTACAAGGCAACACACATTTGTCTGTTAGAAAGTGGTTTAGAAATGATCTACGGCAACATGAACTCATCCCCATCAACTGACTTATGGCTGTGTATGAGTAATATCCACCTAACTGACAAACCCAAAAACAAAGGTTCATTACCGCGGACAAAACAGAACAGAGACACATGCAAAAAAAAAAGAAAAAAGCCAAGTTTAAAACTGCTCTTGGTTGAAGGTAACCATGACTGGTGGAAGTCCGTGCTCCAAGTGCACTCTAGTTTAAATCTGATCTTATTTTCACAATGGTAAAAGCTGTTTAGAATCTGACAAAATGTACGATTTTGGATGTATTTCACAAGAGCTAGAGGGGATTTAAAAGTCATCATGGATGAATTAAACCACAATTCCATTTTCTGGCCCATATACGTGTTGGTTATAATTTTTTTCTGTCTAGTCTTTTTTATATCATTTATTTGGTTTGTTGTGCTTTATTTTTTTCCACCCCCTTGATGTTTAATGTGACCCAATGTTTGTATTGCACTTTTTTGCCAATACGGGACCATATCAATCCAGTAATGCTGCTTGAAAAGTGCAGATATGGCTGATTGTCATATTGTGGGCAGTCCCATTAGATCCTTATCCTGGAATGTGAAGGGCATGAATGGTCCTGTAAAGAGGTCCAGGGTTTTCACTCATTTGAAACATCTTAAAACAGATTTTTCTCCAGGAGACTCATTTGTGTATTAAAGATCATAATGTGCTTACAAAGCCATGGACAGGCCACATCTTTCACTCTAGTTTTGACTCCAGAGCGAGAGGTGTTGCAATTTTATTAAAATGCATTACTCACTTTCTAAAATGATCTCAGACAAAAATGGAAGATATTTAATTATTGTAGGGACTATCCTACACAATCCTGTTCTGGTCAATGTTTATGCCCCGAATTTTGATAATGCCCAGTTTGCTAATAACCTTTTGAGGATGATCCCAGACTTAAATACACACTTTCTGATCTTTGGAGGGCATCTGAATTGTGTTATTGATCCTGTATTAGCTAGATCGGCCATCAGTAAAAAAAAGCCCCCTCTGCTATGTACAAATCATTTTCAGACTGACCCAAAATGAATACATTGATCCATTGAGATATCATAACCCACAGGACAGAGAATATACTTTTTTCTCACATGTTCATCACACAGATTTTTTTTAATTAGTGGCTCTTTAATTTCTAAAAATCCATAATTCTGAATATCTTCCAATTGTTATCTCAGATCATGCACCTTTGGCCCTAGATATTGCTCTGTCCCCTTACCATACATCTCGATCCCCCCCCCCTTGGAGGCTAAACCCCTTGCTTCTCTGATTCTACCTTCTGTGAATACATTTCTTCTATTGATAGCTTTTTAATCACTAATAAATCTGATGCCATCTCGAACTCTATTATGGGAGACTTTAAAGGCTCATTTTAGAGGCCAGATTATTTCTTACTCATCTTACCTGTCTAAATCCAGGAGAGCTAGACAAAAAACACCTTTCTACAGAAATTCTAAAACTTGACCATCAACATGCTCAGAAACCTTCTCCAGAAGTATATAAGCAACGTCTTAATTTGCAACTTGAGTTTGATTTGATCTCAGCGAGTGAAGCTGAGCAGTTATGGCAGTCTCGTGGTAATTATTATGAATACGGCGATAAAGCTACTCGTTTATTGGCCCATCAACTAAGGTGCCATGCTGCCGCCCACCAAATTAAAAATATATCGGAGTTTGACGTCTGACCCAACTGAAATGGTTTTTAAATCATTTTATACTACTCTTTACTCAGTTTCCTCTCAATTCTGAAAATATGCAACGATTCCTTGATCTAGAAGTCCCTGCAGTTGATACTTTAAAAGCAGTTGAAATTGATGCTCCCCTTGGTCTGGAGGTCATATCCTTGATTAAATCTTTACAGTCTGGCAAATCTCCTGGCCCTGATGGGTTCCCCTCTGATTTTTATAAAAAGTTTCATATGAAACTTTTGTCTGTCTTTGAGGAATCTTTGGAACAAGGCTCTCTCCCCACGACACCGAGACAAGCCTCTATTTCATTAGGGAAGGATCAGACTTCTTGTTCCTCTTATATCCTCCTTAATGTGGATGTGAAAGTTTTGGCCAGTTACTAGCATCTCGCATAGAAGGAGTCCTCCCTTCCGTTATATCAAATGAACAGACCGGTTTTATCAAAGGTAGGCATTCCTTTTTTAATATTTGTACCCTTTTCAATATATTGTACTCTAAACACCATAGTAACCTCCCTGAGGTGGTAATCTCATTGGATGCTGAAAAGGCATTTGACAGAGTGGAATGGGAGTACCTTTTTGCAGTCCTGAAGAAATTTGGTTTTGCCGATAGATTTCTTGGATTCGTCTCTTGTACACTTCCCCCCTAGCATCTTTCTGTACCAATAATGTAAAATCAGACTACTTCACTCCGTCACGTGGCACACATCAAGGTTGTCCCCTCTCCCCCTTACTTTTTGCTTTAGCAATAGAGCCACTATCAATAACTCTTAAAGCCTCCTTGTTCCAGGAGGCGACTCGTGGGAATACAGAACAGAGTTGCCTTATATGCAGACGATCTACTTTTATGTCACAAATCCATTCATTTCGCATCATGGCAATACTCCAAAACTTTGGTTCCTTCTCTGGATATAAGCTTAACATACAAGAAAGTGAATGTTTGCTGTAAATGTAGCTGCACAGTGACTCAGACAAACTGATCTTCCTTTCCATCTGACTCATTCTGGTTTTTTGTATTTGGGAGTAAAGGCTCTGCGGGCTGCAAATTTTACTCTTTTAGTCTCCAACATAAAGTCAGCTTTTCAAAGATAGGCTAATTTGCCATCATCTCTTCTAGGCAAGATCAATATAGTAAAAATTAATGTTTTACCCAAGTTTTTATATCTTTCAGAGTATTCCATTGTTCTTACCCAAAACCGTTTTCAAATCCATTGATCAAATGATTTCGTTATTCATATGGGGAGGTAAAACTTCCAGGGTTCATAAGTCATTATTGCAAAAATGTCGGCTCCGGAGGTTTGTCTTTACCCAATTTGATGTTTTATTATTGGGCAGCTAACATTCCAAAATATAGTTATTGGCTCAAGGATCCTCATGTATCTTGGTGTCAGTTGGAAGCTCGGTCATGTTTTTCTACCCCTCCCCCTGCTTTATTATTTTCGTCTCTCCCTGTGTCGATACACAGATAATCCTGTTGTATCCGCCTCATAAAATATGGCATCAATGTCGACGTCACTTCAAATTTGTTTCCGCTTCTACACCATTAGATAATCACTTTTTTCCTCTTTCCCTTCTAGACATTTCATTTATGGGGTACAAAGGGCACTAAATGTTTTTTTGATCTTTTTAAGGATAATACCTTTTTTAATTTTACTGATATGTCTTCTTTATATGGTCTGCCCTCATCTCATTTATTTCGTCATTTTCAAATCAGACCTTGTGCTTCTACCATTTTCCCCAGAGTTCCCTACTCAGCGCCCTAAACATCTTTGGGAGGACCCATTTGAACTTGTGCCCCATAAGAAAGCTCTTATATCGCAAATATTTAATCATTCTTTCAATGGACAATTATTCAGCCAAAACTATTTCTAATTGGGAACAAGAGTTGAGTCTGTACTTTGGAGAAGGTTACTGGGATAGTTGACAGAATTCGTACGTCATCTTGCGCAAGGCTTTCCCTCATCCAGTTTAAAGTAGTGCACAGGGCACATTTGTCAAAGTCCAAATTATCCAAAATTTATCCCAAGGTTTCTGATCTGTGTGATAGATTTCATTCCTCTCCCTGTGATTTAAATAATACGTTTTTCTTTTGTCCCAAACTTCGGCCATACTGGATTTCTTATTTTGATGTTATTCCTCACGTCTTTGGAGTCAGACTGCAGCCTTGCCCGTTGATGGCCATCTTTTGAGTCCCTGGAGACCTCACTGTGCTCTTTAATAGTCTGCAGGAGGATGCAATTGCATTTACCTCATTGCTAGCACAACGGAGAATATTATTGTCCTGGAAGGCCCCACATCCCCCAGCCATATCCCTCTGGTTGAAAGATGTTTTTTCTAAAACTTGAAAAAAAATTAAGTTTAGACTTAGAGGGAGGGCCGATGGGTTTTTAAAAGTGTGGCAACCTTTTATTTCTTACCTTAGATCCTTGAAGACTGTTGCACCTGTCTAAACTGACTCACGAGTGTTTTTTTCTTTTACCCCCTTTTTTGCTGTGTTTTTTTGGGGCCTATGGGTGGGGTACGGGTATTAGATATTTTTGAATGTTCAGGTTGTAGCGCACATTGTGCCTTTATATATGCACTTTTATGTTTACACCTCGGTAAGTGTTTTGTGTGTTCAGTGTGGAAATGATAAATGTGACGAAAAGAAAATTTTTTTTTTTATGGCAATCATTTCTAATGACTCATTGACCCCACCAGGATATAATGTAGACTGACCTGGTCTCTGCAGAAGAACGGACCAGCTTGGCGACTGCAAATCTGACACATGGAGTCCTCCAGGTACGGGTCAATCTGGACCTGAGGACAAAGTCATGATGTTCAAACCTCAGAGCACTGTGTAGACAGGAGCAGCTAGAACACTGCTCGAGACCTTAACTTCTGCTGTTACAACAAAGCAGCTCAAATTACAATCAGTGCACCATCAGTGCTGCAGTCATGTTGCTGTTCAACTCATTCGATTCATTTGACAAAATTCAAATGTTCTGGGAGCTGCCAAAAAAAGCAAAACAAAATAGAGGTGATTCTTAATTCCGCGCGTGACATTTACCGTAGTGCATCACGGGTAGAAGTCGATATCGACCGACACGGAAGAGAGCGTTGCTCTCGCTATTTAGTTTTTACCATTTGTTTAAGTTTCATTTCTGCCGCGTTTTTAGCTGTAAATGTATTTATTTTGCCATGGTTTTTATTTGTGAATCTGCAGAATGTTATTTGAATGGGATCGTGACGTCAGACCTGCAATGCAATGCCGGTAGAGTCCTTCACGGGCAGCAGAGTATCGGAGGTAAACAAACAACCGTCACAAGAATAAACTAGAATGGCACTCGGAGAGCACAGACCCCGCCAACGCAACGATCCTAGGACCTACCATTATCCTGGATTGTAATCCTGGCGTGGATCGAGATTACACTGATAGATTTTGATCATACAGCGCTTTTATTTTTTTAATTTATTGTTGCTCTTCAATAAAGGGCGTGCCTTAATTGAATTGCTATAAAGGGAATATAGATGCTGGGCCCAAAATTTAGAAGAAATTGAAAAAGAACAAGCATGTAACAACACTTTTTTAGATTGTTGCAGTATTAAACTTGTTCCGGATCTCAGATCCGGAATATAATCTGGATCACCTCCAAAATTTAATGGGTTCTTTCTGCAGTCAATATCCCCTTTCCCACCAAATTTCATCAAAATCGGTCCATTAGTTTTCGAGATATCCTGTTAACAGACAGACAAATGGACAGACAGACAAACACACGGAGGTGATTACATAACCCCGCTGTTGGCGGGGTAATTAACTAAAGTTAGTAAGGTTTTTTGTTGTTTTGTTTCGTCAGGAAAGCAGGCTATGAAACACCAGAATGTGACCCGAAGTGACAATTTATTACACTAAAGTATCATGATTGTTGTCCACCGTCTTGAAATACGTGTGGATGTCGACCCCGGAAGTGGAAAATTGGTCATACGCGCGCCACCTAGGGATGCGCGCGGAATTAGGAATCTCCTATTAACAAGTCCACTAGGTCTGTTTCAACATGTAATTGGCAGATATGATGCATTACAAAAAGTCCAATATCATCTCCCAGACATCAGGCCAGAATCATTTTTCCCCTCATGCACATCTTCATATGGAGTGCTGCCATTGTCTGACGTTTCACTGAACTCCATAAACCAGTTAGGACTTGCACTTCCAATGTCAATATCACATGATTCATCAATTAAACACTCCTGTCTAATCTCTTCCCTCAGACATTGGACCAGAATTCTTTTCCTTCATGCACATTTGACATTTCACTGAAATCTAACCAGTTTAAGAGTGGCACTTACGGACACCACTCACGTTAGACAGCATACTGTCCAGCATCAGAGTTAAGACTTCGTCACACAGACGAACTGACATGACTATTCAAGAATAAATCCAGTTTGATTGCACTGTTCAGTGGTGATCTGTTAAAGTTGGGTAGATAATATTGTGGTGTTAAAATGCAGACACGTACCATTCAGCATCATAAGTGTAAATTGTATCCAAAACCATGATATCGGCATGTTTTAGAGCGGCGTGCACCTTTCACGAGTGTTTGGTGCATCCTATTGTTGTGGTTGTATGACATTTCAAAATCCATTTAGCTGAGCGGATATGTGTAAAATCATTCAGTGGCACAAGCATGAAATTTGGCATGTATGGCACTTCTGTGGTAAGAAGAAACAATTAGCCATGTAAAAATCCAATATGCCATATTTTTCTCAATGGCTGCCATAGATGGCACATTTTATCGGAATATTTATTAAATACCATATAATTCCAAAGATTTAGGCAATATTTTTGCCTTTGTCGTCTATATGCATGTAAAATTGCATGTTATGTTAAATTAAGAGGATCAATTAGTCTATGGAGTCAAAAAAACAAAACATGAAAACTACTTGAGTCATTATCAAATACATTTCTTTGGTAACGTTACATATATACAGACTTAGGTAGACAGTTGTAAAAGTGCTGCAAATTATACAGGAATTCTAATGATGCCACAGTGATACAGGTTGAAAGAATCTAAGAATAAAAGCATAGCTTTCAAATGTTTTAATTAGGGTTAAGATATACAAAACAGGTAAATGACATTTATTCAGTTTTCTGGTTGAACGACTTGGGCACAAAACTCCTCTGAAGTCATTAATTTTGTGTCCGTTAGTTGTATGAATAGCTGTAGAAGCAAGAAGTACTACATAATCAATACAACAGACCATTAAATGGAGAAAAAAAAACAAGCTTGCTTGCCTGAAGGTGTTATCGTACAAAAGCTAAACTAAATGGTAATATTGGGTCCTTGGCGACCATGTAGGAAAAAAATGGCAGCCATATTGGATTTTAGAATTGCTAACATTTTTGTAAAAGGTATCCCAAGGAGTTTCTTCAGGCCAAATTTGGTGCTTCCATCACAAAGTGAACGAGTCGGCCAAAGAAAGAAAGAAAAAAAAAATTCACTTGCTACCCCACTAATTCTGTGATTATAACTCAAGTCTGGCAGCATGCGCTGGTGCTATGCTTCGCCACATCAACACCACCACAGAACTGCCTTTGGTCCTGGATGGTACCCACCCAGGCAGACAACCGGCCCATCCCCACATCTCTAAAGTAACCATCCATCTGCCGCAGCCAAGTGAAATGTGGGCATCCCCTTGGCCTTCTTCAGCCACTGGGGTCACCTATGTGCTGGATCATTCAGGTAAATGCGCTACATGGCCAAAATGTCGAGGCCAACTCATGGCTGCAGCCACAGGGTAATATCACCCCATATTTTGCTTTTGTACTTCATTAATTTGCTGCATATATTATTTGTAGTCACTTATATTTAAATAACTGATAACAGTTTACAATTTATTTTGCTTTAACCTTAGCGTCTTATAGAGTGCACACATTTTAACACTGTAGTTTCCTGGTTTCTAATTACTAATATTAGTTACCTGGCGCATTGGGGTGGATCCTTCCTGGATGGGCAAAAGGTGTGGTTGAGGGTGGAGGAAACTCAACTCTTAGAGCCAGCTCATTAGGCCGTACTATGCCTCTTTCTGTACCCAAGGGGGGTTTGGGTTTAGTTAATTTTTACTTTGTTCACCCCCTTTTTTTATCTGGTTTAGTCAAACTATTATACACACACACTTCCTTTTGTCATTGTGAGGTCAGTTTTGTTCAGTTAACATGTTTTGTCTGTAGTGTGTCAAGTTATATTTTAATCTATTTTATAGGCTTAGTTAATTTTGTCTTTGTAAATGTTTTAATATTCAGTTGGGTAAATAAAACCCTGCTGTTTTAATTTATAACTCCCGTGTCCTCTTTCTGTACAGTTTGGCCTCTTTCACCGATGCTCCCTCACAATGCAAGTGATGTTCATCTTAGTCTCCGTAACTAACTGCTCATTTGACAAACTCATTCTAGCAGTACCCAAGGATCCTCTGAAGAGACCCAATACCAAAGACATTCAGTCGTCAACTTAATTCACTGGTTAGTGTCCAAGTCTCACAACCACACAGTAAGAAAGGACGCACCAAGGCTCTTAAGACTTGAACCCCTCCTTTTTTGAGAGAAGTAAAATACTATCTTGTATTTGGGCCAATATGGTATATTGGATTATACAGGTGCATCTCAAAAAATAAAATATTTTGAAAAAGTTCAATTTTTGCCAGTTATTTCAGAAAATGAAAGTTATTCTAGACTCATTACATACAAGTTAAGATGTTTCAAGCATGTTATTTTAATAATTATGGCCTACAGTGTCAAAAAAAATTGAAATATGTATCAAAACAGAATATTTAATAAGATCAACCCAAATGATTAGTTATAATAAAGAAATGAGACTTCTGAAAATTATGTTCATTTATGCACTCAATACTTGGTTGGGGCTACTTTTGCATGAATTCCTACATCAATGTGGCATGCTCTAAAAATCTCCTGGTAGACGGCTGCGTTGACTTTGGACTTTATCAAACAGTGGACCAACACCAGCAGATGACATGGCACCACAAATCATCACTGACTGTGGAAACGTCACACTGGACTTAAGCAACTTTGATTCTGTGCCTCTCCACTCTTCCTCCAGACTCTGGGACCTTGATTTCCAAATGAAATGCAAAATTTACTGTAATCTGAAAAGAGGACTTTGGACCAACAGTCCAGTTCTTTTTCTCCTTAGCCCTGGTGAGACGCTTCTGACAGTCTCTGGTTCAGGAGTGGTTTGACACTAAGAATGCGACACTTGTAGCCCATTTCCTGGACACGTATGTGCATGGTGGCTCTTCATGCACTGACTCCAGCCTCAGTCCACTCCTTGTGAAGCTCCCCCAAATTCTTGAACCAGCTTCACTTGACAATCTTCTCAAGGCTGCGGTCATCCCTGTTGCTTGTGCATCTTTTCCTACCACACTTTCCCTTCCATTCACCTTTCCATGAATATGCTTTGATCCAGCACTCTGAACAGCCAGCCCTTTCAGCAATGACCTTCTGTGGCTTACCCTCCTTGTGGACGGTGTCAATGAGCATCTTCTGGACAACTGTCAAGTCAGTCTTCCCCATGATTGTGGGTACTGAACCAGACAGATTCATGGTATTTATACTGCAGAAAGTGAGTTAATCAAACTTGAAATGAAATATTCTAGTTGAGATTTTTCTATTTTTGAGCTGTAGGCTGTAATTATCAACATTAAAATAAAAATGCTTGAAAGATTTTAGTTTATATGCAATGAGTTTAGAATATATAAAATGTTCACTTTCTGAAATAACTTCACAATATTCTAATTTTGAGATGCACCCGTTATCTTTCACTTCAGTATGTGCAGTGACACTGCAATGCAAATACAATTGTAATAAATTGAAAAGAAAATTTAAAGCGACATTGATGTGAATATTAGACTACTCAGGTTGTACACAAATTGTATTCTCATATCTTTAAATTTGCAGTAAATTATCCAAGTATTGCACTGTATCAGAATATGTACCATATCGCAATACAATCATCGTGGCCCGTGTATTGTCATGCATTAATTGTTTTGTTTGGCAACATGTTTTTCACTGCACCTACTTGTGGTTGCCTTCTGTAAAGTTCTCAGTGGACTAATTTTCATGTTTACATCATCTAATATATGTTAGATAATGAAATTATGTTCACCACATTCCATCAATACCACAATATTGATAACTGGCAAGTTTAGTCAAATGAAATTCTCAATGCATTTCATCTCTAATCAAAGCTTTATGGATAGAGAAAGGCTTTCAAGTCCATTATCCCATCCTGTGTCTTAATGTGCAAGTCTGACATCTACAGTACACAGAACGTTGCAGAGACTAAACAGTATTAAGAAGTTTGTACAAACGTGTCAAATTGAGTGATGGAAAGTCCTGGATGTACAGATATTTACACAAAGTCATTCCAACACAGACAAACATACCCTTTAAGTTGATTCTCGTCTTACCTTCTTTGTAAACTTGGGGGTTTTGATCTCCACAAACGCTGCACACACTGCCTTCAGGTAACTGCGCTGATTGTTGAATGTGACACGTCCAGAGCCTGTATGACAAAGACTTTCATGTAGACTCCAGAAGATTGGTTGGTAATGTGACTAGGTAAAACTTAGTGCAAACCCACCATCATTCCACAGGCCTGGCAGGGCAGCCCGCCATGCCAAGAGTTACTTTCCCCGCAAACGACCCCAAATTCATTTTGTTTGTGCTTTAAATTCTATTCTTGGCTGCATCACACTGATGGACACGTGACTGCATGTGCACACAGAGCTTAATCTGCTCAGATCAGAATTCCATGTCTGCAATTTCAGGCATTTCATAAATATTCCAATGATTAGAGTCAAGCACAGATTGATGAAAGTTATGTACTATATTCTGCTTTTGAGAGTGCACAGCAGTGCCACTCACACAGAACGATCACACTAAGCTGAATTGATCAGATCTGTGCATGTGGAGGATGAAGTGAGAGACTAAGACTTGTGTGTCTCTCCATTAGCAACATCACAGTATTTATAGGAATAATTGTAAACTTGGCATATGCCTGCCATCTCACACACACCCTGAAAACCTAAGTGAAAAAAATTCTGTGAACTACCGGTATATAGATTTCAAAAACTTAAATGTTTAACAAATGTGTGGCTGTGTGCGCCGAGATGTGCATGCTTGTTAATGCGCTCCAGTGCTTAAACAAGCATGCATGCTTCAGCACAGGAATCCACCGTTAACATAATCACATTTTACACCATATTCCCATGACCCTTAACTTTTGTCTCGATGTGAAAATGAATTTAGTGATTTACAACCATGAGAAGAGTTCTCAACAGCAGTTTGATTCACGTGTGCAACAGCGGCACAACAGAAAAATGGAGCCGTCAATTATCCTTCACATGTTAAAGGCAGAGAATGGAGTAAACTGCACGGAGACAATCATTCACCAAGCGTGTATAAAGTCTACAGCATCCGATCAGCATTTTAATGCTATGATGCACAGAAATCACAGCGTGACAACGCAGTGCTGAAAGGCATTTTAATATTGCACCCTTTCACTGGATGCCAACCAGGTTGTGGCTGGGGGGGAGAGAGAATGACATCACACCAACATGAACTTTAGTCATAAAATACAACATAATAGTTTACTTTTTAAAATTAGGCTTCAGCTATGTTATTTATTTCAAAGTGGGCCACCTCATTCTTTTTCCAAAAATATGAGAGGACTCAAATGAGGCTGCATCATTCTGTTCAATTTCAAAGTGTGCCTCCTCTTGATAGAGTTTTTCCTTTGTTCTAACAAGTAAAAAAGCAATAAAATGTGAACACTTCTTTAGAGTAGTTCTACAGTTTCATAAATGCAACATACTATGTAAACAAACTACAGTTAATATACAAAACTTTATAAGCTTTATCTTCATTCATTTTAAAGGTCAAACATGTTTTGAAGCTCCAGATGAATTTTATTTGTTGGGAGAGGGGCAAAAATGGCTTAAAATTGCAGACTGCCGAGCTAAACTAAGGTTTAGTCCACACGGCTGCATTTTCGTTGGCAGCGCCGGCTTAGAACAAACACGGCACGTGGCCGTATCTGAAAATATTTGCATGCACATGAAGCTGTGTTCATTTCTTTGGCATCTGGAGCGCACTGTAGTGCAGACCCAAGTGAAAGGGTGTTAAGTGTTGCCATCGTGTGTCAGGAAGCTGACAGTGGCGCTCATGGGGCCTGGGTCCGCACCATGCCTTCAGTGGCCCGTAGCTATGCCAAGTGCAGATTATACATCTCGATGCTCATCTCTAAACATACCATTAGGTTTGAGGAACACCTCGTCATACAAGAATGGTTAAGAAGGGGAGTGGATATTCATTTTAAATTGGAGTCAGTTTAAAATTGTATCCAAAATAAGTGATAAAGAGGGCCTTTTGTTTTGGTAAAGGGGAAAATGGACCAAAAAAAAAAAAGAAAGAAAAAGGAATTGACTAATGTTTACACCACTCCTGGGAGCGATATGCCATCTTTTATAAAGGTGTTCAATTTGATCGCATCAGAAGTATATGGAACACTCATTTGTGCTGGAGAGTTTAATAAACGCCTCAACCCTTTATTGGATGCAACTAACATGGCACCCACTGAAAAATACATAAGACACTTAAAGAGCAGAGATTAAATGATATGTGGAGGTCTGTGCCTGGCTCAGACCCAGGCTACACCTTTTACTCTGCTCGACATACAGGCCATTCAAGAATAGATTTATGTATAACAAGGATCCACACAGACTGAAAGATTAAGGAGGCCAGAGGTCTCACTAATCACTCGGGGGTTTACCAAATTTTACATTTCAAAGGTAGTGTAATACATTGTGGAGCCTAAACACTAATTCTGAATGATGCCACTTTTATAACTGTACTGGGGATAGAACCAGGACTATACCTACAGGAAAATGATAATGGGATGTCAAGCCTAGTATATTATGGGATGCATGGAAACTGGTATCTCCAGGAAATTCTCATGCCTTTTACCCAAGATGGCGGCCGGAGTAACTCACACTGATCATTTTTTTAGTTATCTATGTTATGGTTCATGAATGTTGACTTCATTCTTATTTGGAGGGGTGTGTCCTACTGTGCATAGTGGCAGACAGTTTTTTTTTAAAACTCTGCTCATAACAGTTAACAGACAGTAATGTACTTTTAGAGGTACCATGAATTTTTTCATTCGATGCCACTTGCAGATATAAACAAATCTTCCCTTCTTTGCATGTTTTCAACCCTACACCAAGCAGAACAATAAGCAGTTGGAGTCTTAACAGGTGTAACAGCTCTATGGTGTAAGAGTCAGATGTGCGTGGTTTATAATCTGACCATATTCTTGTTTAGAGGCATTTTTAGCTTCTGAATGCACTTCTGGAAAGTACCTGTTGTCTACCTACCATTAAAAAAAAAAAGAAAAAAGAAAAGTGAGTAGCGAGTACGGCCATCTCTAAAAACGGGGGAGGGGCAAGGGTTTCACAGGTCAGGATTCACGCACTAAACATGCTCATGCAGAAATGTCACTTTAAATGTGCATGCGCTGCTAGACAATGTCAACAGGGAACAAGATCACAGACTGTCATTTCATTCTCTGCACAGGACACCCTTAAGCTACTAAATATTTATGTAGAAAAAGGTTGTTGGCTGCAATGTTTAAAATGCTGTAACACCTTTGAGGACCCCTTACATTTTATAATGCATCCAATACATTAACTTCACTTTGTGAAGTTGTGCTTAATGTGATCTTACTGCACAAACCTTGAAGAAAAGTCATTTTAGGATGCACGAACCCAGACAAAATACTGCTTACATTGCTACAGTGCTGTATGGCTTCTTTTCATAAATCAAAGTCACATTCTGCCTCAGTTTGTCCAAAAGTAGACTCACCGTTGTGCCACAAGCACTTTGGTGTGGTAAGAATTTAAGGAGTGTGACGATGGGTGCAGAGCATATCTCACATACCACTCCAAGAGTATATTCTTGATAGTGTTTTCATTCATTATACATTGCTGTACACATTGAGTAATGCGTCACAACATGAATTTACATACCCCAGAATAAACATGTAAAACACTGCTAAAATGGTAGTAAAGAAATTCAGTATGTGGACCTGGGACAGAGCTGGGTCCTGTATGAATAGTGTTAACAGGTTTGATGTGTCCAATACTCTGATCCAAGAGGTTCCAGCAGTCATTTAACTTGCATCCAGTAGATGAAAGTGAAACCTACATCTTCTGTTTGAAAAGGGTCCCAGAGTATGAGTACAACACCTCACCTATGGGGTACTTGTGCTTGTCCGTGTCAATGCCAGCGTACATGACTCCCCCAAACAGGTCGTTCATGATGCTGGCCAGGGCCTCAGCATTTAGCATGCCATGCAGTGCACCAACGAACACAGTCTTGCTGGGGTCCAAGCGCTGGGAAGGGCAGCGCACATAGTTACTGTCAGAGATCACCCATGGGATCACCTGCACCTGAAACAGAGGATGCAGACAGTATCACCCAGCAGTCAAACCCAAACAGACACCTGTGCTTCCAAAAATATACCCAACTGCACCAGCTGAGCAAGAATATATACACTACATTTTTGTAGCACCTGCTCATACCACACAGCTATAGAAATTTACCTCCCCTCCCAAAGCAAAAAAAGTTCAATATATAAATTCAACTCTTGTCATATGACAGTTTGATTTACCATCAAATATTAAGGCTTGATCACAGTTAAGATCTAATTGGGATTTTCCCCACAAACACTGCAATTTAAGCAGCGATTTTGTGTTGCAGAAGTTCCTTCTGGAATTTTACCCCATACCTTTATACAGACCAGAGCAGCTCACATGTGGCAGTATGTTGCTGTATTTAACACCATTTCCAAATGTAGTCAAAATGATGAAGTGACATTTACTGATGACGAGTACAAGTCTAAGAAGTGCAACATCTGGAGATTTCAGCTGGCTCTGTGATGGACCGTTGCTCTTCAAAAGCACCCTTTACTCATTGGGCAGCTTTCCTCAACTCCAAGCTTCTATGGTCCTTTGTTCATGACACTTCAGCAACATAAAGCTCACTGGATGAACCGTGTGGAACTTTCAAGTTTGTTTTGGAGCACTTCCTTTTGAACAGGAAAAATTAGTTTAGGAGCAATGGCATTTTCGAGCCATGGTATGCCAATACTATTAAACTAGGCAATACCTGATCGGTTCCCGAATGAGATGCTAGCACTCAAAGTGTTTCTGGTGTATGATGTGAGAAGTCAGAGTGAGTAAAAAACAACTGACAGAGCAAACCAGATGCCAGACAAATTCTGAAAGTCAAGTCTGGAATGCACTGGTGCTGCGCTTCGCTGCATCCATGACACCACGGAACTGCCTTGGATGCTGAATGACAGTCACCCAGGCAGACAACTGGTCCATCCCCACTTCTTGAATGTAACCATCTATCTGCCCCAGCCAGGAGCAGTGTGGGTGTCCCCGTTGCCTTCTCTTGCAACTGCCGTTCTCTCTCAGGCACTTATGCACTGGATAGAGAAATGTGCCACATGGCCAAAATGTTAAACTGATGCTCCCTCACAATGCAAGTGATACTCATCTTAGTCTCCCTAAGTAACTGCTCATTTGATAAAGGACAGTTTCACGGCACCCATTTCAGACTCATTCTTCAGTTTATCTGCATCTACAGTTTGCTGCATCTTAAATCTCAATGCAATTGTTGATTAATTTTTAGAAGCATTTAAATTGTGACAGGTGTAACAGTTCTGTGCTGTCTGAGCGAGTGAGAAGGATGGGACAAGCATATACTTGTCAGTGGAGTTTAATTATTATAACAATTGTATTGAGAGATCTATGGGGTTAAATTTGTTACTAAAGCTGCTTCTAAATTTAGATTCTGCTGCAGTCAATTGAGTTAATGCAGTCATTGCTTTATGAAACCATTAAGAATGTGATGTTAGCTTAGCATCCTAAAGTATGACAATTTACAGAAATGTGATTTGCACAAAAATTGACATTTTGTAGGTGGATTTTCCTTTGATATCTTCACCCAAAAAAGCACCATTTCGGTTCAGCCCAGGTCTCACCACCTCACCCACAGCAATCTTGAGGAACCCTACACACTGAACTTTGACAATCATTTACCTTCAATGTCAATTTGCTGCCACAGCAAAAACAAAGCAGTGTAATCGGCCAGATATTTTTGACCTGATGCAGGCAGAAATGAAGCAGTGTCCGTCATCTAGATTCGACTCACATCCTTGCATCGCATCCTGCGGCTTGACATTTTGAAGTAGTACTCTCCGCTGTCCTCTGGGTGAAGCAGGTCCTGGGTGCAGGCATGCAGCAATGCCCGCACTGACTTCTCATTCTCAAACACCAGGTAAACATACCCTGAAAACAGAACAGTTCATGAAAATTGTGACCCCCGCTATATCATGGTGCATATTTTTACCTCTGCTAACTGACAGAAGGCTGAAGGTTATATAAACTCCCCCGTTAGTATGCAACAACTGAAAAAGCAGGACACGTTTTGACAAAATACTGTGTCTAGGTCAAGTCTGGGAGCATGCACCAATCCTGTGCCACCACACCATGGAAATGGCCTGGACCC
>OMMV01031897.1:5804-16561 GCA_900302635.1 Chatrabus melanurus
GGGTTGGGGGGGGGGGTTGCAGTGTGAGGTGTATGTAAACTTCTGACTAGGGCTGTACAAACTGAAGATATGAAAAAGTCAAACAACACTTCAGACAGATGACACAAATCAAAATTCTCCTCGTGTCTCTGTAGAAATGCTGACATGGACGTCACTAACCAGACGTAGATTTTTATCCACCATGTGTCTCACAGCAGTGAAATGTCAAATGCGTCAGAGCGTCACTATGTCAGCACCTTGGAATAAGCATTTGTTGGTGCATCCCTCATGCTTCTTTATGAACTAGTACAACTTTAAACATAATCATCATAATAGGTATGTGATCAGATTACAAAATACAATATAATTACAAATATTAAACAAACATCATGCAGGTGTGTCATTATGACTTAATTTTGTATTTTTTATTCACAGACATTCTCATTAGTACCTATAGAAGTAAGTATGTGTGAAAATACATTTTCAAAACCATGAATTGATTGTCAGATACACTATAAATATCTGTTATTACAATAATTGGAAATTAAAACTGGTCAGAATTTTCCTGTAAAAAAACAACAACGGTGCAATGGAAAACAGGTTTGCAATACATATTTTGAATTACAGTAAATTTTAAGGACTCTAGCTTGACAGTGGGCGTAAATCAAATGGTGTAGATGGTGCAAATCTGTATGGGGCGTGTCTGAGCACACATTGCTATTTAAGAGGTGGGAAATTGCGCCCACAGTGCTGGGCACAAAGGGGTTGTTTTTTTCCATGTTCATCTGGCATGGCCATATTGTAAACTGAACATAATATCAACCATTCAGAGTGGCACCTCTCATTCCTTTTAAAGTGTGTAAGACACTGCCAGGTGCACAGTGCTGTGGTATTGAGAAAGCAGATGCATGTGAAAGGATTTCAGGTGAGTTAAGGAATTAGTGGCAACCTGTCAGAGCATAAAGTGGACAGTGGCCACCAAAGCTCCCTGAGGTGAAGCAGTCCAGCCGTAAGGTGAAGTTTTGTAATTTCCATGAGGATTTACATTCAGTCAGTTTCATGTATGTTAAGGCATATAATGTTGCCAGAGTCTGGGATAGTGTTTTTTCTCCATCAAGAGCAACATCATCAGGTGTAACACCTTTGATAATGGCTGCATGTTAATATTGTCACATTATTTATCATATGTGTTACCATGTGTGTAACGAGTATATATTTTGTGCATGTGTGAGTGACACAGAGAGAGAGAGAGAACGATATCTGTCTTTCATGCTAGTAAGTCCTTTCGACTTCTCCCAATGTCAACTTGGGGTCGCCACAGCAGACCCCACATGGATCTGCATGTTGATTTGGTATAAGTTTTACACCGGATGCCCTTCCTGACACAACTGCAGGGGCGGCCTCGAACCGGGAACCTTCTGCTTTGAAAGCGGTCACACTAACCGCTAGGCCACCACACTGCCGATCTGTCTTTCATGCTAGCTCATGCAATTCCTTGCAGTTCACCTGGAAAATAATTACAACTTTCCACATTATCTGATTTGTAGTGGTTTTCAGAATCAGAATCATGTTTTATTGGCCAAGTATGCTGACACACAAAGAATTTGCCTCTGGTCGATGGAGTTTATCTAACAGTACAGAAAAATGTATATATACAAAACAATATAGACAATAGCGCTTGTATAGCGTCAGAGGTAACGTGTTATGTTTGGCACTGTATGTGTTTTCCCTTCGCTGTAGAGATTTTGGCTCATCGGAAAAGTAGCTGTAATGAATGGTTACTTAGGGAGACTAAGGGCAGTCTCCCAATGCCGATTTTTGATGCCTGATTGTCTACGTTTTTTGGGTGGAAAAAAATCTGAAATCAGGTGTAATTGATGGTAAAAGTAGCGTTCCAGAACACTGTGAGCAATGTTTTATACATGTTTAAAAATTCATGACGTCTGGTTGGTGGTTGCCATCCATCTAAGACTCAAGGCGGTTCCATAGTGTGGTAGATTCAGCGATGCCACCAGTGCAAGCTCCCAGACCTGACCTGGCCTGGAAAAGTAGAATGCTGATGATGCTATTGTGATGGTGTTCATTTTTTTCCTGTACAACATAAATGGGTGACACGTGAAAGTTAAGAGAATTCAGACATCGCAACTGTTTGTGTAGAACCAGCCAAGCAGTTGTCAAGGGGCTATGGCGTCATCGCTTCGGAGCGCTATATATCAAGGATTGTTTTTCGTACAAACCATCATAACAATTCAGATAATTAAATGAATGGCATAATGCTGTGGCATTGTTTCTTAAGTACTGTACAAATGAAAGAGTATGTGCCACATAAAGACATCTGGGAGTTTATTTCCAGTGTGGCCACCTTTCCTCTGTGTGTGCACGTCCCGGTACTGACCTTCCTTCTTGTCCTCTTGGATGGCTTTGGCTTTAGTGTCAGTGATGTCCTTAAATGAAGCCAGAAAAAGCACCACGTCCCCCTTCTCATTCTTAATTGGCACAATGTCCAGCAGGCACCAGAAGAGCGCCACTAAAAGGGAAAACACTCTGATTAAAATAATTACACAGCCTCTCTGATAATATTCTGAATGGATTTACAAAGAATGTGTGGAAATGTACGTGATTACAGAAACAGTTCTGAGTCGCAGACTTATTAGTAAGCCTATCAACACAGGGAACTCCCTCGGGAGGAGAAGAGCCTTTAAATAGACCAAGTCATTGTTCCCCAGGCAGCAAAATTAGCCCGTGTCTAAAGTCCCATCTCCCGCTAAAGAGATTGCATTTCAGAGGAACACCGAGTCGCGATGCACGGCCGTCTGCTCCACTGTGCGTTTGTTTGTGCTTATGATTTAATCAGCTTTGTGAGATTGGTTCAGAAAATGTCAAGAGCCAGATTGTTAAATACACAAGTACAGTGTGTACATGATCCTTCTGCACACACGTATGACAATACAAACCCTAAACATTTAACTCCAGAGTTTTCTCAAAGTAATTTATATTAAACTGAAATGGTTGCACGGTGACAATGAAGGGTACCGCTTATACGAAAGAGTGAACAAAGTAATAGTTTCCTTGTCATCTGCAAAAACATTCCTTCAGTGTTTTCAGTGCTTGACTAAGGCCTAGTCCACACTACTCTGTTTTTACAGGAAAACGGCTAAGTATCTATCCGTGTTGGCCTTTCATCCACACTAATCCACCGTTTTCCCCACTCCAAAACAGCGCGTTTCAAAAATGCTCTCCAGAGTGGAGCAAAATGAAAACGGCGGAGTCGTTTCTGTCTGTGGACCGCCTAGCCATCTATTTTGGGAAATGGTGCACTAATAATATCCGCCAGCGGGAAGAAGCAGCGGTATGTCCTGTCGCTGTCAACACGTCTGTGAATCGCAGAAGAAGGCCACACACTTCCACAGGTAAGCAATGACGGAGTGTTTTTGACATGTTTGTCGATTTTAATAACATGTTTAGCGATAAACATCGTGCTGTATAATCTGCACGTTGCTTCTGTGGAGCGGAACGGTGTCATTATCAGCCTCCTGCCACACTATGGCAAAAGGTGACACCCTTTACGTTTGCTCTGCAGTACAGCGCGCTCCAAACGCAGAAGAAGAAATGAATATGGCTTTAATGTGGACGCAGATATTTTCAGATATGGCCACGTGCCGGATTCATTTACAACTGGAGCTCCAGACAAAAACGGAGCAGTGTGGACGAGGCCTAAAGCTTCTGTCACATTAAAGCTACAGTGTGCAGCATTTAGAGTCATCTAGTGGTGAGGCTGCAGATTTCATTATGCTGTCTCCAATATTGTTTCCCTTTATGTTTTTGTGTCTTTGGCGATGGGGTTTTTATGCTCCCTTACCTTCTACTTTGATCAGCAATAAGTATAGTCCTCCATTTCACAAAAATGAGGCTTCTCAAACTTGTAGCCTGCAATAGCAACCAGTAGACAGTGTATAGGGGAGCGGGGCAACTGATTCGTCTTCAGTCATTCAGTCTTCCAACCACGCTACAAACTGCGAAAGACGGAATAAGTATGTCCTTTTTGGGCTAGTCTGTCAACATGGCATTACAACATGGTGGCCTCCATGAGGGGGCCCGCTCATATGTAGATATGAAGGACTCATTCTTACATCATGAAAACACATCGATTCATTATTCAAGGTAATTATACACTAATGAACAGATGAATATGAATGTTATATTTCATTTCTGCTAATAAACACCCTAAAGTCTTACACATTGTCAGTTTAAAAAAACAAATTAAATTCCATTTATTTTATATAGCATCAAATCATGAGTCAAGAATGCAAATTTTATTTGCTCTGTCTTTCAAAACAAAAAGGGCTTTAAGTTAAGTGCAGTAGCTTCTGCATTATTAATGTGCATTGACACAAATTTGTAATGTTACATTCATTCATTCTTTTTCTTAACCTGCTTATTCCAGGTAAGGGTTGCAGGGGACTTGAGCCTATCCCAGTGGTCACTGGGCGAGAGGCGTGGTACACCCTGGACAGGCCGCCAGCCCATCGCAAGGCCACATATAGACAGACAAACGCATTCACACTCTCACTCACACCTACGGTCAATTTAGAGTCATCAGTTCACCTAACCAGCATGTCTTTGGCAGTGGGAGGAAGCCCACCCAAACACGGGGAGAACATGCAAATTCCACACAGAAAGGATAACAAACTAAGATGACTGCTAGCCAGATAATTAGTCAACATTTTTTTAAGTGAATGTACTTGTGCTACCTAGTATTGTCTTACAGCTGACTCCAAATTATCTAGATCTAGATAAGAGTTTATACCTTGGATGTACATATTACAGCGATTATTACCTAAAAAAAAAAACTAAAAAAAACCTGATGGCAGAAAGTAGCAGCCTGTTTGCATGTGCAAAGGAGAACATAATTCACTGAACCCCTGCATTCGGCTTCTCCTCCCTTCAGACAATTACAACAAATCCCACTTCTTGTGTTTGGCCATCCACAACAATGGTAAACCCAGTAAGAGCACCACTTAAATTAAGATTAAATCTTCAAAATGCCAAATACACTGACATGCAGTTTTGACTGATGAAAGCTGATAAAAACCTGAATCCAATGACAAAGAGATGAACCTGACAACCTGTATCTGAGATGTTGAATTGTACACCATGTCCTTTCCTTTGCTGCTAAACATCACATTTTTGCCCCATTACTGTTACGGATCTAAGAATAGCAAAGTCATCTCTCCATTTTTTGGTGTGTAATGAGCATTTCAGCCTCTCGGGATTTCGAGCCTTCGAAATATCACAAAAGCAGGTCAAATGCAATATAATGCACTTTGTAATAGTTTGAAAAAACACTTTTTTTTTAATTCTTTACTTGCAGAACCTTTTGGCTAATGCTTTTGCTAATGCGACAGTGAATGTTAATTAAACATACAACCATATTTTGTCTTGTCGAATGTCTCCAAAGTCAAGGTTATGATCTGTGTTTCCTTTCTTACTTTTCTGTGTCGCTCATTAAGAGGGAATTCCCATGGAGTTCCCTCCCCTCACGTCTTGCCCGACGATGACTCAATCATAACGTGTTTTTTTTCTGTCATTGTGTATGTCTGTGTGTGTCTCTGTGCGTGTGTGCATGTGTGTTAGACGAGGCGGCACTATCAAGCACACAGTGAGAGAAATAGCATTCTTGATTGCTGACATGCTGCTTTCGCTTTTCTTCAGGCAGACAGACGGAGGAAAACCAAGTCAATCAGCTACGTTTACCTTCAGGATTCTGCTGTGATAGCTGGAAAGCGGGGGACGAGACGGAAGAAAAAGACAGAGGAAGAGAAAGAGCAAGCGTGGTAATGAACGCGGGACAGAGAGACAAACAGGAAACTGTCTAGCGAAAAGCAACAAAAGGCAAAAAGAGGATGTGGCTGATTAGAAAATAGATTCAGTGTTCTGTAGAAGGGTCAAATCTCTGATGAACAGGTGTGGCCTGGTAAATTTACGTTAGAAATCAGTAAATTTGATGAAAATGTTTTGGAAATCAGGCTGACCCAAGCCACAACCCCAAGCACATTTTTGGCCCGGCTGCATAGTCTTATTTTGGTGGGAAATTATTCCCAAAACACCAAACAATTGCTCTTCTGCTTTACGTCACCATTTCAATTCAGGGGTCACCAACCCAGCTCCTGTAGATCGCCTGCCCTTCATGTTTTCCAATTTTCCCTGCTCCACCCAACTAAGTCAGGTGTGCTCAGCCAATCAAGTGCTAGGAAACACCCGACTTGACTAATCAGCTGTGATTGGTGCAGATACACATGGAAAACATGCAGGACAGGTGATCTCCAGGAGATCAGCTGCAGTGGTAAAGGCCCAATCTCACTATAACATTTACCCCAGTGTTTGATGAAAGTAGGGCAAAGTTGATCAAATTGGCCAAACGTCAGCAAAAATCACGTTACCGGAGTTTGGTAGTGAACCTCTAACGCAGCTCAGCATTCCACAACGTGGTGCTAGTAGAGGCCAGCGGAAGGCGGGCGTTAGCCAGTGCGCCATTAGAACAAGCGGGAGAGGGGTTCGACACACCACTGACTAGTGATTCTGAGCAGGCAGGGTGAAGCAGCATCCAAATGTTAACCAGCTTAGACGATCACACCAGTAACTTAGGCTAGTGGAGGCTAGCAAAGGCTAGCAAAGAGAACTTGGTCATTGCGGAGATTAACTTTCACTAACAGTCTCCAACGTAGCCAGAGGTACTTCTGCAAATGCAGAGAAATTTTAAGCATGTTGAAAATTTTTGGAGGCGGTCGACGTTCATCAGCGTCTAAAACTCCCTCAGCATTTTTTGATTATAGGAAGAAACCTCAAGCAGACCAGACTCAGTGGGGTGACCATCTGCTATGACCATTCTAACAAGACAAATCAAAAAGCACAACACAAGATTGACAACATGCAATGACAGAAATGTTGCAGCTAAACAAGCATATCCAGCGTTCACAATGATGGGATAATTGAAAGCCATCAATGAGGTGTAGATTGGAGCCCCAGTGAAATAGTCTACGTAAGTCAGTGGTTGTATTGATGCCAGATCAGTCATTGAGGCAGGAGATTTCCCACAGCTCACCCCCACCCAGATGTACCTCCAACCTCTCCCCACGATGCCCTGGCATCCAACAAAGTGAGTTCCAAAGTTTAAAAGTTCCAATATAGACTGTATGCATATTGATGCAAGTTCACAGCTTCTCATACATGAAATAACCATGACTCACCATAAGTAGACAGAGAGGTATTCAACTGTGATGTCTTTACATTCTGTTACGTTTGTCTCTTCAACTTACTGAAATAAAGTGAGGGGTGTTATCATCAGAGTCAAGTGAAAACAGGCAATTCCGATCATTTTCAGGAATTTTTTTTCAATTGGATTAACTAGATATTTGGGGTTCCCGAGTAATTTAAGGCCAGAATCTGCTCTTTAGCATCAGTGGTTACTCAGAGGGGAAATTTCAACAGGGTCAAAGATTATATCAAGTGTTTCCAGTCATTTTCAGAAAAAAAAAACACTGTGTAATTTCATTGGTTACTAAGATGTAGCAAGGAGTGATTTTATTGGGGTCAAATGCCAAAATAGGAATTTCTGATCATTTTCAGGAAAAATGTTCAGTTTGTGCAAAAAGAAACTTGGAATCTGTGGGTAATTTAAGCCTAAAATCAGCTTTTGAGCCTCAGTGGTTGTGTATGAATGTTATGATGTTTGAAGGTTTTCACGTCCGGTATACCGTGCAAGTTCTGAAAAGAATTATTGTTGCTTATCTCAACATTTCTTGATGAAAACTCAGCTGATTTTCAGGAGTGTGACTGTGATCCCAGCGGACAAGGGCAACATGCCAGTCACAATGGAAACCTAGCATCACCATGAGATCAAACAAATCTTACACAGGTCCACAAACAGGGAAATATAAGGAACAATCTGATTTAAGCCATTAAAAAGAGGGTGATCCAGAGGCTGTTGCAATGATAGCTCACTAACTTGCTTTTCAGCCTGTTGTACCATCACATCCAGCACTCAGTATCAATCCATTGTCTCTTCCAACAGTTCACCAACATACAAACTTGCCAAACAGCCACATTCCTGAAGTCGAGCTCAATGGGCAGCTCAGAATATTGACATAAACAATAGTTATCAGAACATACATGGAAGTTTATGCCAAGATTGGGTCAATAATATTTGGATGTTACCATGGACTCATTTACCATGGAGACATTTACTTATCTCGGCAGTGACATTCATGTCTCTGGGTCCTCGGCCTTTGAGATCGAGAGACGCCTAGGAAGAGCTGATGGAGTCATGAGGTCGTTAGACAGAGGTGTTTTGTGATGCCGATATCTTTGCAGGAGAACGAAAGTCCAAGTCTTTAGGGTCCTGGTGCTTTCTGTCTTACTGTTTGGTTGTGAAACTTGGACGCTGACCAGTGACCTAGGGCGACACCTGGATGTCTTTAATACTAGGTCTCTTCGGAGGATCCTAGGTACCGCTGGAATAACTTTGTGTCAAATGAGCAGTTACTTAGGGAGACTAAGATGAGGAGGATCATTTGCATTGTGAGGGAGCGTCAGCTTCGACATTTTGGCCATGTGGCGCGTTTCTGTGTGCATGATCCAGCACATAGGTGCCTGAGTGTTGAGGAACCCAGTGGCTGGAGACAGCCAAGAGGACGCCCACGCTTCACCTGGTTGCGGCAGATAGATGGTTATTTTAATATGGGGGATATGGGGATGGACCAGTTGTCTGCCTAGGCGGTTGCCAACCGTGACCCAGGGCGGTTCTGTGGTGTCGTGGATGCGGTGAAGTGCAGCATCAGTGCATGCTCCCAGATTTGACTTGACTTGTTACCATGGTAATTTTTCACTTTCGGACCAAATTTTACATTAGAGCCTATAGAAAGTTATATCTTACAAATTATCTTAAATTAAAATTAAGATGGACAGATAGAAAGAATACATTGTAAAATAATTTTACTTATTTATTAATTCAGGTTGGTTTAGTTGTATTGGTGATGATGCCATAAATGCCATAAATCTCTGCAGTCTTTTCATAAAGGACCCGTGCTATTAAGGGAGGCAATCCGCCTATGCAAAAGTGAAATTTTCAAAATAGATCATTTTAAAAAGTTTTGTTACACTCCAATAGGTTACATAATGAGGTTCAATGTCAAAATACTTTAAAGAGTTTTTCCCCATTAAATACAAGAGGTATGACAAACATAGTTTAGGGTTATTATCTGCATTGGAAAAAAAAATACAATATATTTGGCAAATTATCTCCATATATTTTTTGACACAAGGCTGGACATGTATCAGAATCAAATGGCTTAGCCTGGGGTCATCTGGTGTGTTCACTGATGCATGACGGGTTTGGTTCTGCAGTGAGCTGAGTTTGAGTGCACGGCAGCACGAGCACAATACGAAAACCATATTTATTCTCTAATTGATCATTTATGTTAACACACCTACTGTAGAAATTAATCACAAATGCATTTGTTTGCTGACTTAGTGCCGCATTCATATCTCATCCTACAGCCAACAAATATGAGCCAATTATGAGTAGGAGATAATGGTCTGTTTCTCACCATTACCACATCTACCACTTGGCATAAAGGACTGTACGAGTGTCAACAAATCACAATGACATCACCATCATCAGTGGATGAGTGTCAGTACAATCCAATATTATCACTAACACTGCTTATTCTGCCAACACGGTATGGTTATATCTTGTTGACAATAGTTGACTGTATGTTTATGCAAATTTATTTCAACGTGCAAAAGTAAAAAAATAAATAAGCGATCTCTGTTACAATAGTGCAAGAGGAGGTCACCACCCCCCAGTCAGCGCTGTGTATCTATTTGGCACAAACTGAACAGCTCAGTTAGCTGCTGGGCTCAGTGTAATTAAAGTAGACAGGGTTAAAGAGTTGCTAAACGGATTGCTATGAAAGTTTAATGTGCCTTAGTGTTAAATAATAACTGGGGGACATTGCTGACTGGTGGCTTTGATTAATCACCTTTTAATGAAAATGGGCCAATAAAAAAGCGTATGCATCCATCCATCCACCCATTTGCTCCATCTATCCACAGTTCCATCTGTGTCAATGGGAGCGGAGCCCCTTCAGAAATAGCCACAGAGAATTATCATCCATTTATGAAGTCCCACACTGTAGTCAGTCACCCTGTGCACGTTATAGCAAGTTATGGCTCATATACTAAAGGCATAATTTGAGTAAGCAAGACATATGCTCATGGGAATAAAAGGAAAGTCTTTCTGAAGCTCACCTGTCTTTTTGCAGAACATAATCTCGTCCTTAAACTCTTTGCGCTCTTCAAGGGCGTTGTCAATTCTGAGGATGATGCTTTCGCTCGTCTCGGGACCGTACAGGAACTTACAGGCGCAGCTCTTCTGCATGACCTCTGCCCGGGAGAAGCCGGTGAGCTCACAGAAGCCATCGGAGCAGTAGACGATGGGAAAGCCCTTTGACACCTGAGCGTTGGCCAGAATGAAATTGCTGTCTGCAGAGAACGAGAAGAAATAACGTGAGCTCAGAGATGAAGAAGTGGGGCGTTGAAGTATAATTGAAGAGTTCTTTTCCAAAATGCTATAAATCCATTTTAATTGTTTTGAGAAAAATGACATTTATTTACCCAGAGTCACAAATTTTACAAACATTCATTTTATCCTGTTAAAACAGTAAATATATATTGTTTTACACAGTCTGAACATGTTCAACAAATTTAACTTTTTTTTG
>OMMV01031910.1:1510-14164 GCA_900302635.1 Chatrabus melanurus
TGGGGGGGGGGAAAAGTCTTTACATGGTTTATACAAAGAAAATAAATTTTCTGAACGGCTTGTATTTGGTCTTTAGCTGTGCCCTGCTACAACTTTATAAAATAAAGTTAAGATAAAATAAGTTGAAATGCTCACATCCACGGTGTAACACTGTTTCTGTCTTCTTTGTTGAACGCACGCTTCCAAACACCAGTTCAAGACCCAAGCTTCTGGTTCCACTTTAGGTCTGATAGATGAAACCCAAGCCTACTTAGCGCACAGACACAGACCCACACAATTTGCGGTTCAGACACAATAGAAGCGTTGTTATATGTCGAGCCCTCGGGGGAGCTGAAGTGGGCAGAGTCTGTGGTTTGGGAGACGAGGGGGCTCAGGGAGCAAAATATGAGTAAGGAGGAAGGCAGTGGTGAGTCTGGGCCAAGTTCATAACCGCCTCACCACTGACCCAACAAGAGAATGTTCGAGTAGATCCAACATGGCCACCTGCGCCACCTACCATTCCCAATGCCAAATCCAGTGGATGCAGATAAGTGGGCAGAGTGCAGCAGAATCATCATCCAGTGACACAGCAGCTCCTTGTATTACTGTAAGTCACACAAGCAACAGCAGCCCCCAGTGGCCACCAAGGTCCTGCAATTAGCAGCAAGGCTTCACAAACAACTTGATAGGCCTGTCTGTCCTTTATTTTATTTTGCATGTTAAAAGATGCCAACATGTCCCAAAATAGGAGGTTCAATGGTCCTCACCCTTACCTATCAGAACCCAAAATTTCAGAGGTGATTATGCAGGAGTTTCTACAGAGTTACTGATGCAAATTTTGCAGACCAACTCACTGACTGGCTCACCGACTGACTCAATTAATCCTACTCATGCCCTGCTAATCATTCTAAATATAATATAATATTAGACTATACAAAGATCAGCAGAGATGGACGAACAGCAAGAGTCCTCAACCCACATTGTCATGTTCACAATGGATTTTCATTCATTATTTTGGTAGATGAGTAAATATATACACTGTTGGAAAGGTTATACCAAAAGGAATCTAACTATTTATGGCTACAGAGATGAATGCATGGCCACCAATTTGAAGTTTCAACATGGCCACCAAAAATAATTAATTTGTTGTATTTAGGAATCGAAGTAACATTAAAATTTATAAAATATATTAATCCTATGTTTTCAGGGACAAGCAATGCACCGGCGAAGTACTTACATAACATAGTTACATTCCTGTGTCTCAAAATTTCCTTAAATAATGGTTATTTTTTAATGATGAAATTGATTGAAATAATTTAAATTGATATTCATTTAGATTTTATGTCTCCAGATTAAAATTATGTTTCACAAACTGCGACAGGTCACACTGTGTTTCTAAAATACAAATTCCTTTTTTTTCACAACCCTAAATCAGAAAAAGTTGGGATGGTATGGAAAATGCTAATAAAAAAATCTCGCAGTGATTTTTACATTTACTTTGACTTTTATTTCACTGCAGATAGTATGAACCCAAGATATTTCATGTTTTGTGTGGTCACCTTCATTTCATTTGTTAATACTGTACCAACCTTTTCTGATTTGGGGTTGTACTTATTTATAGAAATTAGATAAAAATAAGATAAACTGTAACTGAGCTGATAATTGCACACTGAATCACCAATAGAAATGCATAAAATAGTAAATGACTACACTGCAAAAGGTTTTTAATTGTTATTTTTATTCCAATTTTTGTATTATTGTTGCTTACATAAGGTCTGATATTTCAAAATAAATGCAGTTGCTGCCACAAATGTTTTTATTAAAAGAAACCATTCAGCAGCAAAATTGTTTTATTTTAAGAAAACAACATTTTAGGACTCCTAACAGACTAAATGACTTGTTAAGATGAATATTTTTGCAATGCATATCAAAGCTATATGGTGGAATATTCACAAAAGACAACCTATAAACAGATCACAATTTTTTATTACAGTTTATGTGCAGGAGATCAGTAATGTAAGTCTGCAATGAGCCGTGCTGAACGCTGATGTCAGATGTGATCTATCTCAGCAGTGACACACTGTATGCACACATGTTTTTCTTTATAGGTATATCATGTTGGCCTTCACCAGATGTTAAATTATCAGGTGAACAATTGAGCATTTCAATGAAATTTGAGTAAAATGGGATTTAATAAAATCAGTTTAATCTGATTCTTTTGGACGACATTCAAAACTGTTCCGGCAAACCACACTGCATGCGCTCACACCATATGCTGGCTGGCCAACAGCCAAACGGAGCAGGAGAGGGCTGCAAGCCTATCTGTAGTCAAGGCCCACAGGCTGTGCCTGATCATTAGTAAAGAGATCCCTATCAATTACACAGCATGAGATTCAAACCAACCACGAGACTCAACAAGGACAAGTCCAGAGGGAGTGGACCAGAGCCACACTGACCATCGAATGCAGCGATGTGCAAAAATATATGAACAAAGGTGAAATGTTCAAGAATGAAGAGGATTTAAGAATTAATTTTGCATACACATACATCTGCACAATCACAGCTCGAGCTCCCAATTCACTCAGGACAGGCAAACATAGCACCAGAGCCAAGATCTCATCAACTGGCCGATAAACTTAACTCTCCAGACAGACCTAACTCGCATCAAGTCCTCATCAACACCACTTGTGTTTTTTTGAGTCCATAAAGCCCTCACACACATAAACAAGATAGTCCCACGTACAGCTTCTACAGGCTAGCACATCACATTAGCATCTTGATCGCAAAATTTCACAGCAGATTTCAGCAGTAATTTCACTTGTCAAGTTCAACCTTGGTGACATGCAAATTTGCACTAACATCCAGTCCCGTGTCGCCTTCACACTGCCGCTCTTTGAAGAGGCGGAGGTAAACGGTGTAAAAAAAGCTGGCAGCGATCACATTAGCTATAGCCCTACTGTTCACAAAAACAGAGCAATGGAATTTGAGTTGTAAGGCAATACTGGAAAGTACAAATGCATTCTTTTCAATTAATTGAAATTTGGGTAGCAACCAAGCTACTTTAGCTTGCTATCCTATAAACCAGTTAATCCAATGATTCCCTAAGATACCTCCAGTCAGTTGGCTATTTAACATACAGCTAACTCAAAAACAGATTGTTAATGAGTTTATTTGCAAATAATGAATCTTGATAATATGTGATGATAATTGGGCAACATTAGGGCCCGTGTTCATACAGCGTTTTTTGGGGGGGTTTTCCTGATCGGCAGCATCTTTTTTGCAATTGCTGTAAATGAGGACGGAGTGTATGCGGCCACATGCGGCCACCTAGAGAAAACACATCCAGCGTCTTTTTTCAGAGCTCTCCACGCCCGCACCAAGCACTTTAAGTTGAACATCTCTGAACTTTTCAGAAAGGCGCTGTGTCATCATTGCAGCGCCTTTTCAGGCAACCAATGAGACGGAGCAAAACTTGTCACTCTCACGGAAGGAGAAGCTTGTTTTTGCCATTTCTGTCTACAGTCAGCTGATATGTCACACAAAATCCAACCGGGAGCATCCGGGTCATGCAGGTGCATCATGAGAGTGCACAGCCTGGCAATCAGAGCTCTCACTGAAAACAAACACCAAGTAACCATTGAAGAGAATGCACGTGCGCTTATGATTTTACGTAATTTTCATCCAAAATGCTTAAAAGTTGTGTTGCATATGGATGCAACAACCATGATATGATGGTAGGGGATGCAAAGAAGTCATTCTTTCAATTCTCCAAGAGGAATTTGGAGCCAGAGCGCAGGGATTTGTGGATAGCAAACCTCCACAGAGAGGAGGAAGATGAGACACTCTTCAGTCCCTCCAAACACAGAGTTATCTGCTCAGACCACTTTATTACTGCTGAATATCCTTTATTTGTCTATATAATCATACTCTATGGGGTCATGTTGCTTTCATGTGTGATTTTTGTTGTTTGGATGTTGATTATTTTGCCTGAAAAACATTGATCAATATTGAGTATAAGCGATTCCTTTTCTTTCAAAAATAACTTGCTTTAATAACTTTCACAGAAATATCTCAAATGTGGGGGTTTGTGTGCAAACTAGCGGACATTTTGCGCTGAAACGCTCTGCTTTAAAAAGCGTTAATTACACTCACACGGACCTCTTAAAGGTGCAAAAATTGATTGATCATCTAATTATTTAGTCTGTAAAATGCCACAAAATCTAATGGTCTATTGCAATACTCAAAGCCAAAGTTGGTCCAACAAACAGTGAAAAACCTAAACAAAATCAATTTTGAATCCTCAAATCTGGCAAAGTTTGTGATTTTACTTTGAGAAATGTTCAAATGAGTGATCAATTATCAAAATATTGTTTTATGTCACACATCTTCTGAATTAACTGACTAATTGTTTCAGCATGACAGCATGCATGCGTCTGAACAACTCTTATCTGGAGACACCAGCTAGGCTTTGCTAATGAATGTGAACCGTTGACTTCCTACAGGGCTAAAATGAATCACAGTGATTTTGCTACATAGATGAACTGTGAACATCTGAATAAGGCTCTGATCAGTCACGAATAGTGTTTCAGTAGAAGCGCAGCGTTTAAATCATTGACATAATGTGGCGCCAGCTGGAGTCAAGCAGCTGCCGAACATGTTGCTCCTGCAAAGAAACCAAATACACCATGTGTTCAGCTCATTCACTTTTCTTCAGGATGGTTTTAACAAATCTGTGACAATGAGATTTTTTTTTAAATTTGCACAATTGTGGCAAAAACAAATAGATACTATATGTAATTAATTTAATAAAACAATTTGATGATCTATGAATGTCATATATTGCATCCCCGCTCCCAAATTAGAACAGACATATATTGTATTCCTGAAGAAAACTCCCTTACACACATTGCAATAGGCAATACAAAGAATGTTCAGCCCATTTTTTGGAATGCTATTTTTTTCTTAAAATCAAGATACTCTTTGAAAAAGTGCTGATTGAAAAAAAAGATACATTTTCTGTTTTCAGTTTTATTTATATGCAATATTGATACTTGTGATATTGTTTTAAGTTTACATGAGTATCGATGTATTAAAAGAGCTGGATTCAGTGTAGTGATCCTGTCACGGCTGCACAGGGAGCATCTGCAATACAGCAACAAAAACTCCATATGCAGTCAAAATTGTCTACCATTGCAAAAAAAAAAGAAAGTATGTGTTACTGTTGATGCCTTGAATGTCACACAAATTCAGTTATTTCTCTTTAAATTATGATATTTAAACCATAAAAGCTTCTTTTTCTTCATTTAGGTGAAATCATAGCAATGCAAACTCTATGGGATAAGTGGGCGGGGCCAATAACTGAGACGTAAATGTGCATATATAGCAGTGTTGTAGTATCTTGATGCTTGGCCTTGGCCTTAAGGTGCCTTAAGGTCCATTTTTTTCAGACCTTGGCCTTAATGTTGGATGCCTTGTCCTTGGTCTTGAGATTTCAAAGCATTAGTCTTCTCAAGGCAGATGGAATTTTGCCATTTTAAAATATAGTTTTGGTATCTAAACCTGTACAATACAGAATACTGCTTTTAATGGAAACAACAGCTGTTCTTGAAGTTACTTTCAAAATATACACGTTTTAGATACAGAAGTCTGTGTTCTTTGTCTCCTTTTTGAGTGAACCTCCATCTTTGTATGAACCATTTTTATTTTTCCATTATTTATGGCTTGGCCGTGAGGTTTCAAGCCTTGGCCTTGGCTTCGCTTCTTTGTGTATCAACAATTTATGCCATTTTAACAGCATTTTAACATTTTGGTGTGTCCCAATGTGTGACTTTTGAGTGTTTGTACCTCGGGCCGCACTGACAACGCAGTACTGAAGGCCTCCACGGCTTTGTTGAACTCACTGCTGAGGTTGTAGAGCACCCCGAGCCCTGTCTGCAAATCTGGGTCAATGGTCTCTGAGTTCTGCTGAGCCGCATCCAGGAAGAGCTCCTTGACCTCGGGTAATAGGGAGCTGTGGACACATACAGGTATATGTGAACGCTGCTGCATGTCAGCATGTGTTCATAGGTGAAGGAAAGACAATGGTAGGTGGAGAGAGAAATAAGGTATACTTTTTTAAGTAAATAAATCCTTTGAGTTGACAGAAGTGGTAGCTTTGCAGCTCATATCAGTGCAAACACCTGCATATAGCAGTGACAGCAGTGTGGACAATGAAGCACAGCACCTTCATTAACTCCCTGTACATGTGAGATCAGACGCTAAAGCTGTATTCCCTTTGGATTTTTTATTATTTAAGTCATAAAAAGATATTCCTTAGTATTCAAATAACGTATTCACAGTCTTATCTTGCCAATATGCTCCATTCACCTTGCCTGCGGACAACTTAGAATTTTGACCCACGTGAGTTCAAATACAGTACAGCAATAAGACACCATGAGACACTGGGAAACTCAGTTTCCAAGCATGCCGTTCGGGGGTCAAACAACACTGCTACACTACATTTGCTACTGTTATGCGATAGACCTTCAACTGTGACTGAAAGTGCAAAAATAACATCGTAAAATGTTAGTTACAACATTTTTATTTTGTTTGTCAGAAGAAGCCTGTGGGGAGATGAACATCATAGATTTATTTGATGTATCTTTCTTAAAGTCGGAAATTACGAGTTCCCAGTTTCCACCGAATGCCCCATGAACTTCAAACCTTGCACATACGCTTCTTGCTTCATGTCGTTTACAAGATCTCACAGAGTGAAGTCACTATATTTGCTGTGGAATCCAGCCAAAATAAATACTTTACCAGTAATAAAATTAGCTGTAATTTTGTGATATACTGCAGAAATAAAGGTAGTATATTTTTTTGAACGGGAAGTAAATTTAATCAACTTAGTGAAAAATTGAAAGGGACTAAAATTTTTTTTTATTGACATACAAAATAATGAATGGTTGTGTACCCTCGTATCTCGTAGATTTTGTGGAGCTTTATGTACCATCTCGTGTGTTTTATGCCATCCCATAATGTGATTCTGAAATGATGGCCTGTTGAGGATTAATTAAAATTTGTTTTTACATACATTACATGTTGCTTTTGTCCACCTTTTATATGCTTTTCTTAAAAATTAATTTGTATATTTAATGGCATGTACTGTTATGTTGTTGTAAAGCACTTTGTAACTGTTGCTTGCAAGGCGCTTTACAAATGAATTTATTATTATTATATTACTGTTACCTGAAGTAGTAGTTCCTGTTAAAGCTGATGCAGCTACATCGTAGAGTCGTACGCTGGTGTGAGCATTCATGCTGCTTGATGACTCAGTGCTGGTTTACGAGTAGATTGTCGAAATGCTACACTGCACCATCATTAACCACTGGAATAAGCCAACGATAGCAAGAAGTCAATGAAAATATGAAGTGGTCCGATCAGTTTTTGGCACCTTGCACTGCCTAACTCAGTGATGATCTCACCTCTTTGATGCCAATCAAGTTGATGATGTGGTTTGAGATCATCAATGTTGCTTAACATTGTGTTTTTTTAAAAAATGAAATAGAGTTGTCAAGCCCATATTTAACCACTAATCTAGGAAGACTGGCGTGCTATTTTTGCCTTAATCCTATATCTGCCTGGGTTAAACACAACTAAGTGTTTGTACTCCTGCCAGTATAGATGCACGCGAGCTCCTCCCTCTCCTGTGCCAAAGTAAGGCACTGTGAAGGAGCGGTCCCTGAAGATTGTTTTTTTTTCCTGCTGCACTGCTGCATGTTGGTGCCATCTTGCCCGATGTAAGCAGGTGGTTGCATGTCTGCCCACCTCCTAGTTCCACATCACCGCTGTGCAGTGACATATAGTTCCATAAAGCGCAGCATAGGAAAAGCCTGCTAGCATAGCTTAGTGAATCTCTCGCGGGGACATACTGTAATTTATATAAAAATAAAGCATTTATCTGGGTTATCTGTGTGCTGAAATTCATCTGAAATCTTTGTATTTGATGTTTCCTACATTATGTTGTCGCTGTTCAAGCACATCACATGACCACAGCAGTACATTCAACCAATTAGCTTCTTTCCCTGTGCAGCACAGCCAACACGATCTTGAGAGTTGGGAGTCCCAGTCAAAAACCCTTCCTTCGTTTGATTACCCATAATTCTTTTCTCTGTGTCAGCCAAACGTGTTGCTGCTGTGCAACAGAGCAATAGTAAAAACTGGCCTTGACACGTGGTAATATTTTTGTTATTGCTTTCGTGGGAGTTTTTGCGTTGGCACAAATACTTTTCGTATTTAATACAAAAGTATAAATCAGTCTTCAAGACTTGGGTAAAGATCAGCGTCAGCCTTCTATGTATGTCTTGGTTCTCCGCTGAGCCCGGCCATAACAGACAGAAAGAGAGTCATCCTGGTAGGCAGACATTTTGGCCTAGGATGTTCTGGCCATGGGCATTTTAGCCTAGGACATTTCAGCCCTAGGACATTTAGGTCTAGTGCTAATACATGCTGATAAATATTCATGTAATGTTGGGGTCAGACATTCTAATACATTAGAAACCCAAGTAATCATAAAGATCACAGGTTTATTTATTTTACAACATTTAAGTTAAACTACATTTCTATTCTATTAAAACAAAGGGTTAGGGTAAGCGTAAGGATAAGGGTTAAAGTTATGGTAAGAGTTAGGGTTAAGGTGGTCAGGATTTCAGGCCATTAGGGGTGTGAAAGATGTAATTTCTGGACAAAACATCCATGTTATGGTATATATTTTTTTTGGCTGAAACGTCCCAGGACAGAATATCCTAGTCCGAAATGTCCATGTCGAAACGTCCTACACTCAGGAAGTATAGCAGAGGGCGATTTGAGTTAGAAGAACTGCAGACATCAGTCTGCATGGGGGGAGTAGGCGAGAGATTAAAAAAAGAGAAGATTGGAAATGAAAATGAAGATGTGGCAGGAAAGCCACAGTAATAGGGATGTAACTGTACCATATCTCTTCACATTGACCAGACGATTAATGGTTTGATAAAGTGATGTGTTACAGGGGCAGAATTTTCAATCTGATATACCAACACCTTCATTTCTCAGGTTTTAACAAGATAGATAGACATAGCTGTGTTTGCCAGTGGAATCAGACCGTTTCCAGCTGTGGTTGAAAGACCTTGGCAGACCTTGAAATAACTTTTTGCTCTCACTGACAGAGACAGCAAAGAACTTTCAGGAAAAACAAAGAGACTCTGAAAGGGTTTATAACCATCATATCGTTGATGCAATGCATACAATGCATACAATGCATCATACGGCTGTCAGATTATCAAAACTCCAAGAACATAAAGGCTTCACTTTTTCCAGTGACTATTTACAGAAGCAATGATTAGTATTTTGGAAGATCTCAGAGGTAAGACATTTATAACACCTTCATTTATAACATCTAAATAGATCCTTGTGGATTATTTGTCATGTGCCATTGATTATTTGTCCCATTGTATAGAAAAATAGGCCATTGTATGATTTACGTCATTTTTCGTGCAATTTGGTTCCATTTACCGTTCATTTTGGTTCCATACGTTCCACTCGGCTTCGCCTCATGGAATGGAACATTCCATCTTTCAACTCATGCAAATATTCTTCCCATTGCACTCATAAACATTCATTATTTGTATAATATTTAACAAGTTTAACACGTCCTCATACACACTCATCAGCAAACGTCTTGTCTTTTCAGTTATTTACACTTGGGTTTTACGTCTAAGTTTTCTTGGGGTAAATCAGTTTTCTAACCTTTTTAAAGTAATCTCATCATGTTAGAATTCATATTGTGGTTGAACATGCATCTGCTTTGTACAGTTTTTGTCCCATCTGTCCCATCACATATTGATTTATTAATTAAACAAAATGCCCATTTTGCATAAGCATGGACAAAAATGCTGCTTGTTGAATCGGTACCTTTCGTGTCTGCCGATCGTTGGAACGTGAGACAACCTTCGCTGGGAGTTAGGGGATCCCATCAGGTGGGTCTTGCCCTTGACCAATTGCTTGTACTTCGGATTGTGGCGCATCCAACGGAGCAAGGCCTCACAGGCATCATGGCGCATACCAGTGTTCGTCAGGCTCACTGCCAAGGCCATGAGGGCCGTGAGGTTGTTCGGGTGGAGCTCTAAGCACCTGGATGCAGACAGGACCACACAATCGGGAGAAAGAGCTGGTGTTTTATATGCACTTTAAAGGGAAATCTATATTTGACAGGCTGTTTTAACGGAGCATCAGGTTGAGGCTAACGATTTGTCGGCCAGCTTGCACTTTTTCCTCTTTGCTCCTGCTGCAGTGGGACTGGTTTGCATGCCTGCCAAAGCAGCAGGGTTTGATGTTTTGCATCATTCATTCATTCATTCATTTATTTTCTGCTGCTTATCCAGGTCCAGGTCAGGCGCTTTCCTGCTTTGCATTAGATTTGCATTTTTCCTTATGATTGTCTCAGGTGGAAAGTGTGCTTGTAATGAGGCTAAAGGCTAAAGTTGCTTCACTAGTTACGTCATGTGGATGATTTGTAATTAAAAGAAGTCAACATTTTGGCTGAACAACCTGTATTACTTAAAAGACTAAAAGGACTGGCCAAATACAGATTTATTTTTCATTAAGACTTTCAATCCAGATTTGCTTCGCTTAATACGCAAACTTTACTAAAACTCTCATAATCTCAGACAACCCAAATTATTTCCGTCTCCTGTGCTGCAATATGCTGTTGGTTAGGTTTATATAATCTTTGGCTTTGGTCACTATAATGAGAGACATGTTCTTTGCACAGACTGCTAAATGTCCTCTTCAAACATCCAATAAAAAGAGATTTACTTAGAATTTACTTAACCGGTACTCATGTCCATTTTTTTCCTTCCAATTTGCAAGTCAACAGAAACCCTTGTTCTCAAGGTATGTCAGATTTGTTGGTAAAAAGTGCAGCAGGGTCCCTCGGATAGATAGAGCAGGTGTATTTTCTGTTTTTGGCAGGGTTATAAATGAAAGTAGGCCATTTCCCATTGTGGAATCTTTTCATACCTCAGCCTTACAAAATCATTTTCTAGTGCACAATGGTAAACATTTGTGATAAATGGTAAAATCTCCAAGTCAGCAACCATTAATTACCAATAGATTTTGAGGGGGTGCACATAATGCATTGGATTTATTGGATTTGCATTGTTTCTGGGAGTCAACTGAATTTTCTTCTGTTCATTTTTAATTATAAATCCCCAAAATCACACGAATGTCTCACTGGGCTTTATACTCTCCACAGCAATCACAAGACTGCATATTCCTGGAGGGACTATCAAAAAGTCCATAGTGCCCTTAAATTGATTGACAAATGCTGGGCTTTTTATCTTTTAACCATGGAGTTTGATGGTGTCTTTATGCAGTAAAAGCTGGCAGCCCTCTATCACAGCTGAGACTGATTAATAAATCTTAAGTGTGTGTTCAATGCAGTTTCTTCTCCTTACCTTTGGAGGGAGACAATTGCTGCTTGTTCATTCTCATTTTCAGCCTGTGTGGTCCCCAGCACTTGCCAAGCCTGCAGGAAAATGAGATAATGGGTAACCGAAAACAGCAGCGTGCAGACATGGACAGCATTAGATGAATACAGACAGAAGCATTACTGCTCATCATCTATCAGGCACAATGACTGAGACTGAGTGAAGGTGTCTGGAGTTCATTTAAGTATTTCAAACTCCCAGACAGCAGTGGCTGGCCACCAGGGGGGAGAGAGAGAGAGCCTTCCCTGGGAAAGTGTTGTTAATTATTTTGTAAATTATTACTTCTGCCAAGGAGGTTAAGTGATCACTCACTTCTGTTTGCGTTTGTTGGATTTTTTTTTGTGAGCAGGTTGTGGTTTGGGACAAGGGAGAACCCATTAAATTTGGTTGGATCTGGATCAAGCGGCAGATATTAACTTTGAACGTGAATGCTGAAATTTGATCCTGATTTTTAAAATTCTGTACTCAGGACCAAAGATCAGTAATCAGGATATCAAGGGTCATTGGTCAAGTCAGGATCAAATGTGAGCAGTCAGGATCAAAGTTCAGCAATCCGAATCGAAGGTCAGTGATCAGGATCAAATAGCAGTGGTCAGGATCAAAGTTCACACTCTAAACAATGAAATGCTAATCTAGTTATGTCAACTGGTCCCACAAAACTTGGTTGTTTAAATGGGAAGTATAATGTACAGTTAATTGTAATAATTTGTTATAATTCCCATTTAAACAACCAAGTTTTATAGGTCTTTTTTACATAATTAGATTAAGTAAATGTAGCATTTCAGCTGAGTCATCAGGAACAAAGATCATGATCAGATTCACAGGTGAGCAATCAGAAGCAAAGCCGAAAGATCAAAATCAAGGTCACAATCAGGATCAAAGGTCAGGAACACAGTCAAAGATGAGTGATCAGGATCAAAAATGAGTCTCCAGGAAAACAGATCACAATCAGGGTCACAGATGAGAAATCGGAAGCAAAGGTGAAAGATTAGGAACAAAGTCACAATCAGGATCAAAGGTCAGGAACAGTCAAAAATGAGTGTTCAGGATCAAAGATGAGTCGTCAGAACCAAAGATCACAATCAGATTCATAGGTGAGCAATCAGAAATAAAGATGAGAAATCATTATCCAGCTCACAATCAGGATCAAAGGATCCTATCATTGTCTACC
>OMMV01031979.1:10299-36126 GCA_900302635.1 Chatrabus melanurus
GCCACAGAACTATTTTGCAGTGACTCCACCAGAGAAAACCTTCGATGCTCAAGTTTGTCCAATTTTGCGAATCAGCACAGAGCATTGCCAAGCGCCCCGCCCTCTCGCTATCATCCATGTCTTAAAGCCGCACTGCCTTATGGGATCTCTTATGATACGCAGTTCATTCGTGTTTCGATTATCTAGAATTGCTGTCACTAAATCTTAATTTGCCCCCTGAATCAAAGGACATTTCAGACTGAGGTGTAGAAATCTAGTAAACTCCATTCATAATCATGTGATGCTCTGCATGACTCTATACTTGGCTTTGTGCGTGCCTGCTTCAGTGATCACTAGAATATGTTTCCATTTAAGCTTCTACTGAAGCTCACGGAGAGTAAATTTTGCAGAGTTAAATTAACACTGCTGTGAGTACATAGGGTCCTATTCATAACAGTGAAAATCAACTATATAAGAGTGTTAAATCAAATTGATCACTTCTAATTGAGATAATTTCCACTATGAGAGCTGATTTAATACTATGATAGCGTTGAATTAACACAATAAGAGAGTTGATGTAACATTGTATTAAATGGGACCATATGCACTTGTTGCAGTGTTAACAAAAAACTGCAAAATTTACTGTGCAGTGCTTTCAAACATAAACACAAACCTTATGATGGGAAAATGACTGGCTGTACAGAAGTTATTTGTATTCTAATGACTGCATTGATTATAGAATAAGGAACGAAGATGGATGTGACCTGTTTTTGAAGTGTGTTATGACACTTTTACTACTGTAGTATTATTTCACTATTTCCTTTGAACTGTGATAATTTATTTTGCACAGTAGAAAGAATTGTGCATTTTAAGCACTGGGGCACTGTGCATTTACTTTTATGTTGTTGTAAACTGAAAACTTTTTCATAGACACTCCACAACTGTATATTAACTTTTATTTATTGGCATTCCTCTCCATATCGTCATGGACTTGAGATTAAGGTAATGTTTCTTACTTAATTCTTAATTGTGAACAATTTGTGAACAAGTGATCGAAGCACAGACACACACACACACACACACACACACACACACACACACACACAAAATGTGGCTTAATCACTAAAATGCTGTACAGAGAAATGAATAAAGAATGGAATGTGAAGGGATTTACTCAATGGATGAAACATATACAGTAACACAGTGCTTCTTAAGATTCTGGATCATTCTTTATACTGGTATTGTGTTTGTAAATAAACTTGTTTGGATTTTCTGGATTGTATGTTCGTGAATTTATTATTACCTCCATGTAAAGCAAAAGAAAAAAGTTAAGAAAACAAAAATTTAAGGCAACCTCATGCAGACATATTTAGTTCATTCAACTTAAGTGAGATTAGTTGGATCAATATAGGATACCAAGTTTAGTCAAAGTGATACTAGTTATACCAACTTAAAACTAAACTCAGATTTAGTGTACTTAAAATAATGGTTATTGAAAAGAGTATTTTTCAACCAATGTGCTTTTATGTTTATTTACTAGAGCTTGTGTCTTAATCTGAATCACAATTTTAAGTTAGTCAAACTTTACATGAATAACTCATGTTTTGAAGTTGATTAAATGCAAACAAAACCCCCACAAAAAGAAACCATCTTTGTAGCTACATATGTGTCTGTGTTGCAAGGGATAGTGTAGTAACATTTCTATGCAATTATATGTTGTTTCAGTGACATTTAGAATGTTTTCTCTTTGAGCTGTTTGTATAGTGTGCTGGCCACTGCTTGCAAATGCTTAGAGCTACAAAACGTACAAGGTGCTGAGATACGCAACTGGTTTCATTTCAGACCAATTGACCTCTGATTTGTCCCTCCAATTAGCTCCTTAAGCAAATATCCTGTCAGCGCCTCAATTATTGAGCAGCGGTTGGTGTTAGTGTCCTCTCACTAACTGGCGGAGTCAGCAAAGGTTGCCGTGATCTGCAGTACAGCTGATCAAATCTGACTTGTACTGATACAAAAGTGGTTGTCCAGTTTATGGTGTGCGAACAAGAAACAAATTAATTTTTTTCTAGTTATCAACTGGATGGGCACTTGGTGGGCAGTACCTCCAAAAAGGCACAGATCACCTGAATTCCAGGTTCTTCCACATGATGTGCTCTGGTACACTTAAAAAAAAGAGAATTGTTGGGCTAACCTAATAAAGTGATTCAATTATTTACACTCAAATGAATTAGGTTGATTCAAATGAACTTTGGTAATATTTATGCCAACTTGTTAACTTCCTTTGGACAAACATCATTAATTTGAGTGGTACCAGTTGAAGCAATTTAATTAAGTTTTCTCTTTTTTCAGTGCATGTCAACGCAAAGATAGTTACTGATTGTCACACAGTAATAAAACGATTGTAGAAAGCCGATTAAATACACCCCCATTATGAATTGCAGGATGCCATAAAGAAATTGTTTTCTTGAAGGTAAAAAGTGGGCAGAAAATTTAACACAGTTGTATTTATTTATGTTGTAGATACTTTGCTGTTTTTCATTATGTTTCAAAGGTTTTAGGAACAGTATTTTTGTAGTTTTTCACAGTATCAGCTGGCTCTTTTTCATGTCCCTATGATAACCAATCAGCCATTTAAAAAAAACAAACAACAATATTTGGTCTCCATAAATTATCAACCTTTTAGCTTTAAATTTTGTAGGCAGAAGTGCAATATTTTATTTAGCCAAATCATGATGTGGTAGCATGGTTAAGTCAGCAACACAGTTTATTGTTTTAATTCCAAATACAGCATCAGAAGACAAATGACATACTTCAGTGAATATCCACTAATTTATTTACCAAAGCGATCAAGCCAACACTAAGCCAATTGAATAGTGTAAAAATTACCGATGGGAGATGTTGCAGAAGACACAGTGTGACTAAAGTTCAACACAGGCCTGGACTTTTTTTTTTTTTTTTTTTTTTAAACATATGCACTGCTTTATACGGCACCGGATGGTTTTAAGCCTAACCAAGCTTGCAGCAGGTTCCACTTGAACCTCAGAGAGAGTGACTTCTAGAGGTATGAAAGAGAGAGACGCAGGACTCAGAAAGGGACAAGGCTAAACTTCAGCTGCAGTTTAAAACTCCAGTTTAAACCTGCAGTTTTTGAGGACAACAACTTCAAGCGATCCTGTGACTTTTTCCAGCTAACACAACCCATCATAAACCTTCAACAGCAGCTAAGACAGGATAGCAACTTCAAATGATTTTTGCTCATATAACAAACAAACAAAAAAGAAACCATATGCTTTTAATATATGCTAAGAACACTAGCATTTTTCACTTTACCTGGTACATAATTCCTCGCACTATTGGGTCAAATAAGGTTTAATGCAGAGCTGTCACTCATGAGTTGGGTAATCTGATGGTGATAGCTACGTTAACATCAATATGACCAAACTCTGCCCTGCTCTGTGATGGCTATGTGATCAGGTGTCAGATGGCTGCATTAAGGCTAATGGGTTGATTTGGCTCAGCGGTTAGATTGATGTCAGAGTGATAGAAATACAACATTATTATTTTTTGATTTTTGCATACATGCACTTGTACAATTATAAAACAAAGATTTGATAGAACTAAAGTGAGCTAAAAGCTGCTGCAAAAGAAATAAATCACAGCTCAATGGGTATTAATACTGGCTGTAAATCTTGTGTTGTGGGTGATTGAAGCTAAGTTTCTTACACATGTGATGAGTCAATGGGATTTTGGATCGCTAGTCTTTGTTGTAAGGGAGAATTTGTGCATGTGCGCTCATGTGTGTCTGTCTGTCTGTCTGTGGGCGTGTGAGTGCAGGTTAAAGCGAGACACCACCAGGCCGTAAAGCGATCCTGACACCATGAATAATGGAGAGTGCCACGGCAGAGAGGATAAGTTCTCTGTGCAAGGCTCCTTTTTCACAGGGCTTTCTCCCACGGATCACGTGAGCGCTGAGGTGACTGTAATTTTTCATGAGTAGTGCGTGTTGATTATATGGCCATACTGCTCAGACAGGAGATGACCAGCCGTCGCTGCATCTGTCCCTGCAGCCGCACACACCCGCGCTAGTCTGAAGGCCACAATCCCAGAACTGCCTTGCAGTCAAGGGTCAAATGAATTGTCTTACTGCATTAGAAACTCAAGGCAGCACTCATGAAACTAAAGGCCAGGGAAGTGGATGAATAAAAGATGCTGTCGAAAGACAAAAAATCCACAGCTTCAGAAGAAACTGAAGAAGTTGGTGACGAAGTGGAGGAAACGGAGCCAAAGTTGAAGGTGAGAAGCAACGGCGTGACCCACGGGGACGCCACAAAAGGAGAGAAGAGTTCTAAGAAACGCAACGTGTCAGAGAATCAGGAGAAAGACAGGAAGAGAAAAGGGGGTGAAAAAGTCAAAAAGAAAAATGACGATGAAGCTGAAAGTGTTGCTGTGATTGAAAATGAAGACAAAGAAGGCAAACAGAACAATAATGACCTCAAGACTAATCCCAAGCAGAAAAAGCGCAAAGAAGTGACTGAAGGTGTAAAGGAGGAAAAGAAGAAAAAGAAGAAATCCTCAGAGGATCCAGCGGCAGAGGAAGAGATGGGGTCCAAGGATAAGAAATCTAAAGATGGAGGGAAGAAGAAAAAGAAATCTCACAACGATGATGACGAGGAGCCTGTGATGTCTGACCAGGAAGAAGAGGAGAACTCAAAGAAAAAGAAAAAGAAGAAGGCAAAGAAGGGCTCGGCAGACAGTGATGAAGATAAGAAGAAAAAGGGGAAGAAATCCAAAAGTAAACAGGTGGACTATGCTGCAATCTACCAGAATGAGCTGCTGAACTACCACACGGATTCCTCTGATGGATATGAGGATGAGTACTACAAAAAGAAAGGTAAGGCAGAGCAGGATCGCATGCTTTTAGGGGAGTCTCAGCAATGCATTGAAGCACAATTATAGCAGATAGTCTCATCCTCATATGTAGGTTTCCCCTACTACCCTTCAACTCTGAGCAGGAGCACCCAGGGGAGTCCTCTGCGATTGTCCCCGGGCGAGTGTTCAGTTATGTTCCGCATGGTTGGAGCTAAACACAGGCTTGGGGGCGGACAGGTGCTGGGTGCTGTCCCGGTCCCAGGGGCAGGTAGCACCGCCGTGGGCCAGTGGCAGGGCCACGGGCCAGAGGAGCTTTCCAAAACAGGCCAGCCAGACTCTGCAAGGTACTCTGAGAAAGCCTTTTCACACCTGAAAGTCTGGAACAATATCCGTACCAAGGTTCATGTTTTTATACATTTGTTCTGGTTAGTTTGGCTTCACATTGCAATCTTGTGTTTGCACTGAAGAACTTTCCACGACGTACTTACGTCCTGTCGTCATCATCTATGTAGGCTGCATCTCCCTATACTTGGCATTGATTGGTTTGTAGACATGCGTATGTTTCGTGTTGGTTTGCTTCCAATTTGGTGGATAGTTCCATTTGAATGGGAAATTTTTTTTTGATGCGTGTTTTCGTCTTTTCAAGTTGACTTTACTTCTTCTTCTGACCAATTAAAAACTTTGTCACTTCCTCTCCCCATGTGCTCCCACGGTTAATTTTTACTACTGTTGTTTCTTTTCTTCTTCCACTATTTAATGGGTGACGATAACTTGCCTCAACTTCCTGTAATTGGTCCGAACCATCTAAAAAGCGTTTTCACACTGCAAACAAACCAGATCATGGTTCAGTTTGATCCAGAGACCACCTGTTTTGTTCCAACCAAATTTTGGTACTTTGCTCCGGATTATGGTCCGAGGCTGCTTTCAGACCTGCAATTTTGGTTCGCATGAAACTGAAAAGTCTGAAGGTCCGGCCAAAACAAGGTAGGTGTGAAAACACCCGTAGTCGTCTTTAGGGGGAATGCTACTCACTTGAAGAAAGTGAACATAAACATCTAGCTGTAAGAGCCTCTATTCTTTATCTGCAGCAGTCGCTGCTACACTGCAACACAACTCCTGATCATTAGTGCTACTAATTAGCAGTCGTGACACATCCTTGTCATGTCTTGGTTACCTCACTGGTTCTCACTGTGACTCTCAAAGGAGTTTATCGGGGCTCAGTTTTACCACACCACTGTCTATCACACTTTTATCAGGAGTCTCATTTTCTCTTTAATCAGGTTTAATAGCTGTCTTCACTGCTAATTAGATCTCCATGAACCTGTCTTCTCGACAAGTGCTCTTTATCAGCGTCTTCTTTCTTGCTCTCCCCTTGACACTTTGACATTGTCTTTGTTTTCTGTCTGTGTCGAGTACATGTGTCCTTCATTGAAGTTATCCTCTGTTTCTTGATGAATCTTAAAGGGTAACTCTGGAATTTTTCAACCTAGGCCCTGTTTTTTTGATGTTTTTTGATTCGACTTTTCATTCAGGACAAAAATGATAATAATCAGTCCAGTATTGAATTAGAGTACTAACATCGTCACAGGCTGAACAGTTATACAATGTAAGCCTATGGAGCACGCTGAAAAACTCACAGTAATCTGCTTCTGGTGAATAAGTGAAAATGTCATTAGAACTGTCCGTTCACATGGAGAGGATCCCTACGGAGGTACACAGGGATTGTTCCTGTTGTAAGCAGAAGCACGAGTGCGTCATCGTCAATCGACTTGTATGGAGAGTGGCATCGCGAAATGGGAAGAAGGCTAAGGGTAAATTGCTGCCGGTATAATCTGTCATTTGAAAAAGTTTCTTGGCATTTACTGAGGTGAACATGCACACATTTACCTCTGTAGGGATCCTTTCCATGCTACCAGACACTTTTATTGATATTGTCGCCTATTCAGTGGTGGCAGGAAGCGGTTTACTGTGAGGATTTTCGCTTGCCCTATAGGATTACATTGTACAGCTGTTTCGTCCAGTAATGGTGTTCATGTTCTAATTCAATACTATACCAATTATCACTGTTTTTCTCTCGAGTGAAAAGTTGAACCCATAAACATCTAAAAATAGGGCCCAGGTTGAAAAACTCTAGAGTTCCTCTTTCACCTAGTTGATTATTTCCTTTACTGCCCCTAAATTTTCACCCAGAGCAGCAGAGTACCTATAGAGCCAAGTCTACCAAAATATCATCCATCGTAATCTTCTATGATACATTTGTCAGGCGTGCATGTCTCATGCAGTGTTTTATTTTCCAGTCCACATGATATTCTGCGTTACACAACAGCAGCAGAGGAGTTTACATTTACACAGAGTAATGCAGCAGGACTATAGGGTTACACTGTATAAGCATCGGTGTTAAGTCACAGGGAACAATCAATGGCTGACTAAGCTACTGCTAAAGATTTAATGCTGTCAGTGCAACTCAAAGGCAGTTTCACATGTGTAGGCTTAAAAACCTTTCCACAAAGTAGGGATTGGATTGGGTATTTTCAGAGCTCATTGGGTATTATTGTGAGCATGGATATTAACATTTCAATTTGATACTTCATGCATATGCATATTAATCACCTTCATTGCATTGGTAGTTCTTGTTGACAGTCTCACTGGGATTTAGTACATATTTATTTCTTGAAGATATGCAGATTTAATGTTGGTGGAGCTGGAGCATGAACTATGAGGGGAGAAAAAAGAATGTTCTCTTGCTAGGTAGGTTATGAAGGTTCACTTTAACTAGATTGCATGCACACAGCACAATAACATCGACCCTGCATCCAAATACTTACTATGCCCTTAACGTTGGTTAGTACATCCTACCCACTCATTACTGTAGTATGTACTAGAAGTAAGCAAGCGAGTAGTAAGGACACAATTCACTTGTACTATACGACTGCCATCTTTCCTGTCCTTTGGATGCTAACAGATGACACATATGTGCATACCCAAGTATGCGGTGAAAATTTCTATTTTGCGCAAGGCAGACTTTTTTAAACAGTTCCTGATGTATATTTGCACATTGCCATGGCTCCTTGGACGCCATTACCGTTTTCATGTATGTCCACGATCTTCTTTGAATTTTCCTGGGAAGTTTTTCTTTGGTTACCAGGCTCCAGTTGCATCATGGGATAGGGTAGTGTAGTCTGTTTGCACACTATGGAGGTAGTAGATCATGCCATACGAAATGCCTGCCGAGTATTTGGACACCCTACAGATTGTGATGTACTGCTTTTTGCCTACTAAATAGTAAGCTAGTATGTGTATTTGGATTTAGTGAGAGAGTACAAGATGGCTTGTGTCATGATTTTGCGTTTCAATCTTCACATGAATTCACCAAGCCGCACCTCGTCAGTTTCTCCTGTAGGCCAAGTGCAGATAATTAGACTCACATGTTTCTCATGTGCTCATTAATGACTGGTGTATAAATACGATTCTTCAGTTAGTTACTTGAATCCTCGGACTCCGCTGAACTGCTGTAGTCATCTCAGTATTTTCTCAGTTCTCTCATAAATCTTGTCCTTTTGATTGAAGTTTTTGGCTTCCTGGTTGATCCATTGATGTTTTGACAACTGGTTCAACTATTGGTTCAAGTTGTAATTTGAATCATGATTCAAATTCTGGTTTGGATCACGGTTTGTAGTCTAGTTTGGATCATGGTTCAGTCTGCCATCAGTGTCAGTTGCTTCAGCTTGTGCTTCGGCTTAGGCAGCCTAAACATATTCAGGTGAGTCTAAACCACTAAGCCATCCCACGTCTTCTTCAGAGCTCAGCCATGCTACACCTCCACAAAAAGTACTTTTGTGCAATATAACCCCTTTGACACAGACGTATTTTCTTCAAAAGTCCAGCTGAATGAATGCACTAAAAGCAGTTGCGACCCCACAAGACGGACAGCTACAAATACAGTAATTTATGTGCACAAAATAATACATTTGAGAGCATGAATTAATAAATCATTCACATGAACTATGCAGCATGTATGTTCTTCAGTTTTTAGGATCCACTGGGAACTTCTGTTGTGTTTTGTACTACTTGAACCTTTGCGGTTTTTGTTTGTCTTGTGTGTATGTGCACTGACTTCTGAAGTTGTATGCATAGTTGTCAGGATGTTGTCTTCACTCACTTTTTTATCTGTCTGTTGACTTCAGCTCGGTCTAACAGCATGACTGGTGCATATTTGTAAGTGATCAAACGTCCACGTACACAGAAAATGTCAGTAGAACCTGCCAACATGTTTGTCACTCTTTCCTTCATCTCCATCATACAAACAAACCAACACAACACAAACTGAGGCTGACGCGATGATAGTGTGCTGAGTTTTCATCCTGTTTGTCTTCCCATCGACTCAGTGGCTCAGTCAGGCAATGAGACTCTTCTGAAATATGAGAGATGCTGGTATCACCGCAGATGTGGATTTACTGCCGATGTGATGCATTGATTTCCTGGATACCTATGCATTGGATGACAACATAATGGTCCATCATGTTTATAGCACCATAAGCCCGTGCTAACGCATGGCCTCTTGACCACGTTTGATAGGTTGAGCTCACGTGATACGTCCCTGGGATTGACAACATGTAGGCCTTTAAGATGATCAGCGAGTCCTGATGCAAAACTATGCCCCAGCAGGTAAACATCTGAAATCATGCATTCCTCTGTGTGAAAGAACGCCATAAATACCTGAAAAGTTGATGGTTGGAGTCTTTCGAAGCTGTCTGTTGATGAATAGAGCCTGGATGGCCTGATTTTATGGTGGATATTGATGGATTTCATAGCGATCATTGCGGAGAGGTGAGGTATGTCTAATGACGTTAATCCAAGATTTAGCATGGGGAAAAAAGAAATATGTAATTAAGTAATTAGTGGGTTGTTAATTGCGGCTAAAAATGTCCTCTGACACATCACATGTATGTCAAATATCAGTCTGTGCAATTATAGAACCGTAGGTATTCACATGGTGAAACTTATCGTGGCAGAGAGAAACTTGGTTCCTTCCTTTAGTAGTATAGATTATCAACAACGGATGCTGCTGCAGCTGAAGAGGAACAATGTTGTCACAGGGTCTTGACCATGTCTTGGTGATTTCTGGGCTGTGTTTGGTGGACTTTGTGTTGCATTCGTGACATCATCTTGCTGGTTCTTGGGCATTTTTTTTGCCTCACGTATCACCGATAATATTCATGACTCAGCAAGATGCTGTCACGAAACCACCAAACACATCGACAAGGCACACCAATACATTGCTATGATGTGACACAACATGTCATGATGGTGGAAAATGTTTGAACATTTCAAACTTTGTTGCTGCATGTCATGGACCCTCTCGGCCGATGACAACGCATCATGATGTAACACAACATGATGTCAACAGTTCTCACCACATCTTAGACCGGTCTACAGGTCAGTGTGCATCGTGTTAAACATCGTGAAGGTGGAAACCCCGGTTTACACACAACAATATCAAGAGCTGGAATGCAAAGGGCTCAGCTGAGCAGCAGGACCAATGCAGGGATTGAGGATCTTGTTCAAAGGCAAGTTAGTTATGAGGTTGAGACAAGTGCTGTACCCTCACCTTCCCTGCCTGCCCTTATCTGTGGAACTGGGGACCGAACCAATGACCTACAGTCTAAAAATGGCAATCTTACTTTCATTTGCAGGTAGGAAATACACATATAATAAAATGGTGTGTTTTACAATTATAAATGAACAAACATCGCATATATTTTGTTTTTTCTTTCTTTCAGTGTATGAGGTGGTCGCTGTCACAGGTGATGTTAAGGGGGCGGGGACAGATGCTAATGTGTTTGTTACCCTTTTTGGAGACTTTGGTGTCACCCCGAAGGTTCACCTGGCAAGCAAGTGAGTTCAAAATTTTAAATTAAAAAAATCATTGAAATATCAATTTAATTTTTTTTTTATTATATGTTGCCTTTACTTGAATAACTATTTTGATTTGTCTTCACCCCCCCCCAATATTTCTATCAGGCTTTCTGTGTAACATTGTGGCTCTAATTAAGTTAGAGTACATTATAACACTGTTACCATTTAAAACCTGAGAAATTTGTCCGTCAAACATTTTGAGGCAACTGTTTACATCAAACTATTTAATTTGATTTAACTCAAATGACTCAACCATCAAAACTTATTTTGATTACATAAAACAACCCTGGTTAATTAGTGTTAAATTAACTTAAATGAGCATAACATAACAATAATATAATAAAAAAACAATTTTAAGTATTTTGCACTTTGAGGTACAGAAGAAGGAAGGTATGCCGTTTGGCGATGGTATTTGGCAGAGCAGGTTGTTCTTAAACTGGGAAGCTGATGGATCAATCCTTGAGTTCTCTTGTATGTCAAAGTGTCCTTGAGAAAGACACAAAACGCCAAACTGACCCATGTCCCAAACGCATTAGAAGTAGGAAGCAGATCCATGTCTAGCTGTAAGGAGCAATAGGATCACTTCAGAATAGTTGCTGGATGATTATGAATAAAAGGAATATATTTGAAAATATTATGTTCCACACAGTAAATGGAATTACTACTACAACTACGCACAGAATTTCCAGAATATTCCAGAAGATTCATGAGCATTAATGCTCTGGGCACTGCAGGTGATGTGTTCAGAAATAAGGCATTTATTTGGTGCTTGCAAAATTGCAATACAAACAACATTCATTCATTTTCTGAACACTCTTATTCCAGTTAAGGGTCACGGGGGAGCCGGAGCCCATCCCAGTGGTCATTGGGTGAGACGCGGGGTATACCATGGACATACCGCCAGTTCATCGCAGGGCACAAGCAATATTATATTTCCTGATTTCGTTTTCCTGATTCTGCACATTTTTAAAGCTAAGCGGTATCATTTTTCATTACAGAGTTACTAATATTTGACATTTTACTATGAAAGACAAGTTTGTAGCTGAGGAAAGACAGATTATTTCTAAAGACAAAGTCGCTTAGAAAGTGATAGAATCTTGCTTAAAAACTGGTCAAAATGGGGAGACGTGCTTATTTGGGCAGGGGTGCTTTTAAATATAAATGTGTTAAGTGATGGGGTACTGGTGCATTCCAGTTGTACCCAGAGGTCATAATTTCCCAGGTAACCTCCCGGAATGTCCATGAAGGCGGAATTCCAACTTGTCAACTCGTTTGAAAACCACATACCCCAAGTTCACAATACAGGATGGTTGCTCCAAGCATCAACAGCAGTAAAAGTTGTACTTTTTACCTTTAAAAAAAAATTATTTTTTTTAGCACTTCTGTCTTTTTTATGCCCAATTTCAAGGAGGGTACAAACCATGGTGACTAGTGGAAACTCTGATCAACCATGAGTTGGCAGCCGTCTGGCCCCTGTCGCCCAAAAAATTTGCATTTGAACACACTGGAGAGACATCAGACAGTCATCGAGCATGTACGTTCTGTGCATGCGTAAACCCTCCATGCCAATTGGTGGTGCTAGTCTGTGTATGTCTTTCAGTAAGGGAAACCGGAAGCCATGGAGATTTAAATTCAGTTTACCATTTTTACAGTGAGCTTTTTTCTGTTGAAAAGATGTTTAAAAAACATCTATGCCCACCATTAAAAACGCATTTAAAACAGGTTGAAAAATAAGTTTTTTTTTTTTCACTGTGTATTTGTAGAAGATTAAACGTTCACGCTTAGACTGTTGTAACCGTGATGTTCAATAGTGATATTTTTCATCCAATGCAATGTGTAAATTATAGCATATCATAATTTTGGAGCCTAACTAGCAAGCCACATTCATATATATCATTTAAATTAATGGGTTTGAAATAATCAGTTTCCTCAAACTGTTTAAATTGGACTACCTTATTGGGTTTTACAGTGTAGTATAAGTAGTAATACATCATTCTTTTCCCATGTCAGCTTTTAACTTTTAACTTTTTCTATTTCCCTTTGGTTTTTCAGCACAGAAAAGAGGTATTTTCTAATCAGTCTGCTAAAGGATGGTTCTGTCCTTGTGTTGGGTTGCATTTTGCGTATAACACTTTGTGAGAGAAGATTCCTGTTCAACACAAACCTGATGCCCTTACAGACTGTGAATCCATCTGTTTGCCACACCTGTATTGACCTGAAACATAAAACTCTTACATCAAAGAGGCAGACCATCTTTATAACGGAGCTTTGGTTGTGTGGTGCAGGAATCTCATCTCTATACACAAATTGCCGGACACAGAATATCTGGAGTAAGGAGGAACTATGTGGCATGGCTGGTCTTCTTTTCCATTCAGAAGCAAATGAAAGAAGACCACGATGTCATTTCTGCGGCTGATCAAATGACTCTCAGGGGATCTTATCTGCTGCGGGCTCCCTTTATTTCTGCACGCATTGATTGACAGCTAGTGTTACCTGTTCTGTGTACAGGACAGTGGTGGACACAGTTCAGCTAATCAGCCAATCGGCAAAGCTAAGTTTTTCATCAGCGAATTAGATTTTCAGCTAACTTTGGAAACCATTTGCAGACCAATTAGCTTCCACTAAATTTAGTTCCACTAACTTTAAGACAGCTAACATTTTTTTGAATAAAATTTAAGGGTCAAAAACATTTGTAAACCCTAAAATCATACTTTTGTTCCTGTTGGAGCTTATACACTAATCCAACAAACCAAATCAACACCTTGCACAGAAGGAACAAGCATCACCTCGAGGGAGCAGGAGGTCAAGACAGAGTAAATGCATTAATTAGATTATTAAAATTATTTTCCATATGTATTTTTATTTCTTATTTGTGTAATGCTTTCTGTAAAGTAAATTGTTTGGGCGTCTCCCAATTTCAACTTGGGGGTCACCACAGCATATCCGATATGGATCTGCATGTTGATTTGGCACAAGTTTTACACCAGATGCCCTTACTGACGCAACTCCACATTACATGGAGAACGGGCAGGGGTGGCCTTGAACCGGGAACCTTTTGCTTTGAAAGCGATTGCATTTAACCACTTGGCCACCATGCTGCCCGCTGTGTAATACTTTCGGTACTGTGAATAAATTGTATGTTGAATGGAAACTACTATTTGATTTCATTTGTTCATTTAATTATTTATGTACATCTTGATCATCATCTGATCTTGGCGCGCTAAAACTTTTTGGGAACCTCCATATTATGCTACAGCATATTAAAATTTCAGATCTTTAGGTCTGTTTTTCAGGGTTTTAGAGTAAAAAAAAAAACCCAAACCAAATGTAAGTCATATAATAACAGTCAGCAGTTAGTGGTAGCTTCAGCTAAATGTTTTAGCGGTTTATTATCACAGTTAACGTTTCAGTTAGTGGAGTAGCGCTTATCGAAGCTAACTTTTAGGTTGGCTGTGCCCACCACTGGTACAGGATATCCCAATTTATTGTAATCCACAGTGAAGAGTGTCACCTACACCTTGGTAGTCTTATTCTTTCCCATCAGACAGCATCATTGTGCCAAGTATTCAGTTTTTCCATGCTATATCAAATACCATACATATGGATGTTAATGTGTCCACTTTAATGGACATATTACAAAGAAACAGTGAGAGTAGGAGTTTCACCTTACTCCGATATATATTAGGTCCTGCCTGTATTGTGTAATGATCAATAAAAACTTTACAACATACAGGTATGGGAAGGTTTCTCTCGCTTCAAGCATATTTGCCGGATTGAACAATCCAGGCAGATTAAAATTGCCACTCTTTGGAAATTCAGTGTAATTAAACTGCAATAAAATTACATGAATTCCAAAGTTTGCATTGGGTTTGCTTTGTTCCCTTCACCATGATGTCTCCCCATCATTCTCTTACAGATGAATTCTACATGCGCAGAGAGAATGAGGGAGGTGCATTTATGTGTGCTGTCAGTATTAATTATGCGTGCTTTGGCATCATCAGTGGGTGAATATTGCAAAGAGGGAAAATCAGCTAGATGTAGGTCAAGTGTCATCTTTTAATGGAAATGAGGGTGCCTGATTCGCTGTTTCTGGCAGAGGGGTGTCTGCTGCTGTGCACACAGAACCAGCTCGTCTCTGTGAGTCGTACATGAGAAGGAGGAGGATGTGATGAAGTGTCTGAGCCTCTGATGGGTTCAAATTATACCTCTGCCATGAGACCACTGGATCAATCAGAAGATGCACTTGACTTTCCCAGAGTCTATTTACCTGCATAATTATTCTCTCTCTGAGTTGAACATAGCTGGAAATCACACATCCATCTAACGCTAAAAATCGCAAAAGCAATACCTCTACTTCACACGGTCAAAGACGCATTAGAAAAAGCCAAGAAAAAGTGTGGTTTATATTGTATAGTTCTTTTGTTATTTCATATATCACTTGGGAAATCCACCCTAATCTTCATGTTACAAAAAATAGCTCTCAGGATCACAAGTAAAAGTAGCTACAGAGAACTTTAAAATGCTCTGTTTTGTAAATTTCAGTTATTATCCCCTGCCCAGCTAAACATTTGCTATTATATCGCCAGGATCCTTTTGCCCAAATTAACCAAACTTGGCACATAGGTAGTCCTAGTGGGGAGAATAATCACCATTGCAACAGTGACTTGATTTGCATATTAATTACATCATAGGGTCAGTGCTTGCAAAATCACATTTTGGCTCATGGAATAGAATATAATTTTGGCACAACCTCCAACTGACTCCCAGGAACCCACTAGTCCAAGTCCTGAGATCACCCAGGACAAAGTTTTGCCCAGAACTGGGTAGGGGATTTGTCAGTTCACTGCTTCTTGTTAAAGCTTAAGGATATTGTGGATTCCAAAATTTTACAAATGATATTTAAAGCAGAAATCAATCTTTACCAGAAAATATACAAAAAGTGTTCACAATTAGGGAGACACAATATAATTCAAAGGGAATATGCATGTTTGTAAAAATCAGATGTAGAACAAAAATAAGAACAAAATATATCACGATAAAAGGAGTGAATATACGGAACAACTTGGAAAATGAAAGCTGTATATCAAGTAGCATATTCAGGAAATTGGTAAAAGATGATATATGCAAAAGGTATAAGGAAAACAAATGATGCTTCATTAGTAATAGTTCAAATGAAGAAACTGCAGATACTGTATAAGGAGATACTGTTGCCCAATGTTGTACTTATGTAGGACAAAGGTATGAAGGGAAGGCATAATTAGCTTCGGCATCAGCCTGTACCGTTTGGTTTAAGAGGCGCATTGTGGTTGTATGCGCAGGCAGGGAATTTTGAGTTATATATCTTGTTGTATTTTATGTTATTATTTTTATTGTTGTTGTGTATTGACCAAACGAAACTAAACTAACCTAACCTTGCTTTCAAATTCTGATTTTTCCACATCTCAACTTCCAGAAGCCGAACTGCATTTGAGAAGAATAAGACCGATGTTTTCCGTATCAAAACATACAACATGGGGCCCTTGAAGAAGCTTAGGTACTTTGTGAAAGAGTGTGAACAAAAATAACTGTGACTTTAATCCCAGATAGCATACAAAGCAATATTAAAGCTATTTTCTCCAAACTGTACAAGATAAGCACCATTATGTCACACTGATGGAGTATGCAATTGCGCACATCAGTCACCATTGCGATTTATACTTCAGAGTGTGTACATGTAGCATACGTCACACAGGGGGAATCAGATACAGGACAGCTATAGTCGCATTTCCAGCTGTGCTGGCCATCAAAGGATTTTATCCACTGACAGAAAGTTGAGCTCCATCTGTTGTTGGCAGTTGTGTCTTTTTCCACAAGAGTGTGAATTACATCACAGCCAGAACACACACAGCGAAATCAGGCTAAAGGATAAGAGACCTGATAGATTAGAACCACTGCACTATGATTCAGAAAAACAGAGATACGACAGTTTCCACTGAGACCACATTTAATGATTAATCATGCTCAACAGCATAATAAAGAGGGGTTAAAAATATAAATGAGGTTTGATAGCAGCTGTGCCACAAAAGTTGGTCCCACTTTATGTTGCTGTAATAAAATGTAATAAATTTAATAAAATAAAATCAAATAATAAAAATATACTACAAAATAATGGCTTGCATAAGTGCTAAATTATCACTTTATCATACATTTGGCTTTGGACAAGTCAGGAGATGAATACAATATAGAACATTTTAAATTTACTGAAAAAATTTGGACTTCAATTAAAGCAGTTACTGAGAAATGAAAAGAGTATGGCACCGTATGGTAAATCACTGAATCACCATACTGTGCCATACACTTTTTAGTTTTTAAAAATTAATTTGACCAAATCCCACAAAATATTCTTTGACTTGTTCATGTATTTATCCCATGATTTATTTAAGCCAACTGGCTGGAAAAGCAATTATTTGGTTGTTTAGATTTATTCTACTTTGAGATTAAAGACCATATTTAAAAAACATATTAAGAAGCCTGCTTTTTTTCTTTTTTTAAAAGTTTGAATATTTACTTTTTTTTTTTTTTTTAAACAGTAAAAACATCTAAAAGCTCAAAAAACTCAAAGGATGACTTTTAATAGGCATTGTACTGTGATGTTTCTTTATTTGTTATTTTCTTCAATCTTTTGCTACTTTTTAGCAAAGTTTATTTTGAATCATGAACAAATTGTAAAATTTTATGTCAAATTTAATTTCTGGATGAATCATTGTCAAACATAATCACTGTTATATGGACTCAAATGTGGGGTATCACCCTAAAACAGAAATAGCCAAATCTACTATAAGAAACTATATGCTTTTCAGTCGACATCTATTTTGATTGCTATTATCTTATCTAATGGATATTTCTAATATGTTTGTATCACACAACATAGTGTCTTAACTGTCATTTGTTGAGCAGCAGAAATTGGGAGAAATGTACATGAAGTATTGGGTGCATGTGATTTCACAAGATCTGTTATGATCGCCTGCAGGGTGAACTCATGTTACACTGTGACATTTGTCGCCCCAGGATTGAGCACGACAATACCGGGATGAACGCCAGCTGGTTCTTGGACAGGGTTGTGGTGACCGATATGAACCGGCCCCATCTGCGCTTCTATTTCGCCTGCAACAACTGGCTCAGTCGAGAGGAGGGTGACAAACTGTTTGTCAGAGACCTACTGGGTAGTTTGAACCCCATGGACGTCCCAAAATGTAGGTCACTCACGGGACAAACACAAACCTGACACGGATCACAGAGGTTAAATAAATAAGATAACAGTTAAGTACAACTCTAAAGACCTTTGGACACTGTGCATTTAGGAGAACCCTGTATACGCTGGTTTTTAAATTTTCAGTAGAAACCGTGACATTAAATTGTGCTAATCAAACTAAAGTAGCATATCTTAATTTCCTTTAATTAGATATTATTTGTACTCAAGACACATTTAGTAACATTCTACACATTACCTACTACAAACCCACAGGCCTCATCCACTCCTGATGCTAGCTAGCTTCTGTTCCAAGTCCGTGTATTTTTGTCAGAGATGTTTTTCTCATTACTGTATGAACTACTGAGTGATGTTCAGTTTTTGGTCTATAATTTCAAAGCATGAGTAGTACATATCATTGTACCTTTGTACATTTAAGCTGTAAGAAACAATTATTACTTTGTTAGCATTGAACAGCTGCTGTTCAGTGAAGCATTGATAGCATTACATTAGCATGACTCAGTGGTAGTTATTGAAGTTTAACATCATTTACAAGTATAAAGTCTTAATTCTCTCAACAAACCCACAACTAACACTTGGTTGAAATGTTCTGAATGATTTTTTTTCTTTTTTACAAATTCACTTTTTTATCACATTTCACATAAATAAAATAACATCACACATAACAAGATGTCATAAACAGAAAAGACAACAAAAATAACAATAAAACTAAGACAACATGGAAATAATAATCTACTTTCAGCTTCTCCCAATTTCAACTCAGGGTCGCAACAGGAGATCCCACATGGATCTGGCACAAGTTTTACGCCAGATGCCCTTCCTGACGCAACTCCACATTACATGGAGAATGGGCAGGGGCGGGATTTGGACCGGGAACCTTCCGCACTGAAAGCAGTCGCACTAACTGCTAGGTCACCACCCCTGCATAATAATAATAATAATAATAATAAATTTACACAGAGTAATGTTTTCAATCCTGTTTCGTGTTAACAGTAGTATGGTAAATATAATTAACACTTCCATATCAAAATGATAGTGAAAACCAGAGCAAGTATGACTGAACACATAGCTGCTGCTCAAATATCCAATATTAATGACATGGAGGGCAAACATCACATTATATTGTTATTATTCCCGTCTAAATGAGTATGGCCATCTCTCATACTTATAACACCATACTGAGCAAACATCATCATCATATAGTTGTCATACATATCTCACTATATCAAATGATTTCACTCACTCACTGGTACTGTATATTCTCCAGTATACAATATATAAAGTTGTAGTCAAAAATTTACATACACGCATCATGGATATTAATCATGGCAGTATTGGGTTGTCAATGACTTCTTTGAGCTACTCTTTTTCTGGGGCAATATTTTGAGAAATCTGTAATTAATACAGGGTCAAAATTATATAGTAAGTAAGTTCCTTCGGCTTCTCCCAATTTTCAACTTGGGGTCGCCACAGCATATCCGATATGGAGCTGCATGTTGATTTGGCACAAGTTTTATGCCGGATGCCCTTCCTGACGCAACAGGGTCAAAATTATATACAAGGTTAAAAAAATATACATTCAGCACACCTAATATTTGGTTGAATGTCCATTAGCAAGTTTCACCTTGACCATATGCATGTGGTTGCCATCAACAAGCTTCGCCAAGAATTTTGGTTGGATATTTGACCACTTTTCTTTGCAGAAGTGGTGCAGTTCAATTAAATTTACTGGTTTCCTGGCACAGACCCAACTTTTAAGCACAGAGTTGAGGTGAGGATGTTAGAACGGCCATTCCAAAAGCTTAATGTTAGCCTGCTTTAGCCATTCCACAATCAGCTTTGTCATGTGTTTGGGGTCATTGTCCTGTTAGAAGACCCAGTCATATCCAAGTTTCAACCATCAAGCTGATGTTTTGAGATTTGGTTGAAGTATTGTGAAGTGGTCCTCCTTTTTCATTATTCCATCTAGTTTGTGCAATACATCATTTCCACTGGCAGCAAAAGAGCCCCCAAAACACCATGCTGCCATCACCATGCTTAAAAGTTAGTACACTGGTCTTGGGGTTGAATGTGTCTCCTTTACTCCTCCAAACATCAACCTCTTAAGTGACCCATAACTGGAATAAGTGGTTTCAGAAAATGAATGAATGAATACAGATGTATGTTGTACAATCATTCAACCCCACAAAAAGAATAGTTCAAGGAAATCCCTGAGAACCCAATATTGCTGTGACATTCATGCCCCAATGACTGTATGTAAACTTCTGTTGGCCAATTATGAGCTTGGGCAGTGTCTGGGGTGTATTTGAAGATTACAAAACCCTGTCTTTGGCCTCAGTGAGAGGCTGGGTACACCCTGGACAGGCCGCCAGTCTGTTGCAGGGCCAGGAACACATTACAGCTTTTCAAAAAAGAAAGATAAAAGAAACAAAAGCAGCCAGAAAAGAGGCACATTATGACAGAAGCCACGATTTTGGCTCTCATATGCAACCCAGCACTTCTTTTGCTGATACTTCTGTCACTGACCCCTCAGCACCAGTTTGACACTAATGTGACGCAGGTGCCGAACCATAAACGTGCAGTACTGCCTTGTGGAAACCTGATGACGTTAGTACCATATGGCTACCCAGCTGTACACAAAGGTGCATGAAAGCCAACAGTTCTTCCTACTGTTTCAGGCTGTAATTGAATTCCATCAGCGTGTAATCCTCAGGTAAGCCAGACCATGTGTGCTCTGCTGAAATGTGATCTAACATCTCTGAACCTGCAATCAGTCGAGCAGAGCGTTGTCGGGCTGAGGCTGTGCACAGAGGGAGTGGTTTTATGGTTTTTACAAGCGCAACACACACACACACACTCACGTGCACACGCTGTTATAAATATTTTACCTGGAAACAATCTCCACAAGGTTTGAAAGGAAACTAGTCTAATGACTATGGGCAGTATAATTACACAATGCTACTAATTTTATAAACAATGGGTTCTGGTTCTACTGAAAGGAATGGCAAACACCATTTATTGCAATGGTTGCTGTTACCCTTTATGTTTTCTCTACTTAATTCACTGTATCTATCGTAGCATTCACTGGTTTTTATATGTCCTGCAGTGAATAAATACATAGTGAGTGTGTTTACTGCTGACATGAAGGGAAGTGGAACTGATGCAGATGTCTTCCTGAATATCTTTGGCGAAAATGGAGACACAGGTTAGTTGATTTATCACCATTTAGCCAATTCTTAGCCATGAAAAATACTGTTGTCTGACCATGATAATCACAGAAACCTATCGTAAGTATTGGCTCAGGCCCAGGTGAAGCCGTGTGGCACATATGAAGGTTTTTTTAATTTTTTGAATTATAAAAACTTTTACAGTGCTGGTCATGTTGCATTGAAATTGATGTGAACCCTGGCCAATAATGAGGTAAAGCTGTGGGCAAACATTAAAGGAGATGTGTTATACAGGAGTAAAGTAGGAATCCGGAAACCTTACCCTTGTAAATATCTGTTATGCAGATTAACAATACTGGTATATACACTACAAGAAACCTGTGGTGTGTATTGGCTCATATTGAGGTGAAAGTGTGTTGCAAATGTGGTGAAGGTCTGTAGTTGTTTTTTGTTGTTGTTTTTATCTACCCCAAAGTTTTAGGATTCTGGTAGGTTCAGGTAGGGTACCGCTGGAATGACTGTGTCAAACGAACATTTACTTAGGGAGACTAAGATGAGGAGTATCACTTGCATTGTGAGGGAACATCAGCTATGACATTTTGGCTATGTGGCATGTTTCTCTGGGCATGATCCAGCACACAGGTGCTTCAGTGTTGAGGACCCTAGCGGCTAGAGAACGCCAAGGGGACGCCGGGCTGTAGAAGACAGATGATTACTTTTGAGAAGTGGGGATGTACCTGTTGTCTGTCTGGGAGATTGCCATCAATGACCCAAGTCGGTTCTGTAGGGTGGTGGATGAGGTGACGCGCAGCACCACTGCATGTTCCCAGACCTGATCTGTAGGGCCAAACTGAAAATTAATTATACATTGGCCAATAATACTGAGGTGCACTAAATTTGAAGGAGATGTGTCAAACGGCAGTGAAGTGGGACTCTGTAAACCTATATGTCCAAAAGGGAAAAATTTTGAACCAAAGTAACTTTTAGGGTTGAGGTAGGATTGCACTGACAATTAATTATGCACTGGATAGCAGACTTCGCTAAATTTGATTCAGGAGACTTGTACATCCATTAGGGTACGGTTTGAACCCCAATAGGGTTCTTGCAGAATTGCAACAAAATTGAAATATTTCTGCCCCAGACTGTAGCAGACCACTGTGCCAAATCTGTCGAGAGATGTCCAAAATTGGCTACAGAAGCAGTGTTACAAATATACAAAGATAGCTATAAAGTTTTATGGCTATTACATAAGATTACTGTAGTGATGTTGTTATTGACATTTCTGTGTGTTTGGATCCTAAATGAAACCTCTTTATGTAATATAAAAGGAGAAAGACGGCTGGATAGTGACAAGGACAACTTTGAGCGTGGTTCTGAGGACAAATTCACAATAGAAGCTCCCAACCTCGGAAAGCTGAAGAAAATCACTATCGGCCACAACAACAGGGGATCTTCAGCCGGGTGGTTCCTTGATAAGGTATGTAGCCATGTGTTCTCTGCAAATATTTACACACATGCATACATGAACTTATTTTAAATATGATGTGTTTGCCCAGGTTGTAGTTGATGACATGGGAAATAAGGAAGTGTATGAGTTCCCAGTCAATCGATGGTTTGCCATGGATGAAGATGATGGCAAAATACAAAGAGATGTGTTGGTGGGATCAATGCAACCAATGGGTAAGAACACCACAAGCTACTATTTTAATATATTATTCCAATACGCACATTACTTTATGCGCAGTAATCATGTAATTCCAAATGCTGTTTTCTGCATCTACACAGGAATCATATATAATGTACAGGTAATGACTGGGAATGTGAGGGGTGCAGGCACCAACTCTAAGATCCACATGGTCATGCATGGTGCAAAGGGCTTGAAAAACAGTGGCAAAATCTTTCTGGAGGGTGGTGCTTTCGAGCGTGGCCTCATTGACATTTTCAATGTGGAGATTTGTGAACTGATCAGCCCCCTCAGCAGAGTCAGCATCGGTCACGACAATGGGGCTGTTGGAGCCGGATGGTACTGTGAAAAGGTACCCCAAATCCGCTGTTGGTAGTAGCAGAGTCATTCTGAAAATGTCATTCACATCTCAAGCACCCATTTTCTTTTCAGGTGGTGATCTATTGTCCATTTACGGGCATTGAGCAGACATTTCCATGCGGGATGTGGCTGGATGAGGATGAGGGGGACGGATTGATTGAGAGGGAGCTGTATGAGATGGTGTCTCTCAGGCAGAAAAAACAAAAAAGTGGGTGGTTTCATTGAATTCACACATATCTGTGCTAAGACCAAATACAAAAAGTACATTATAATGTGAGCTTAAATTTTTTTTATTCTTAAAAACAATGGGCTATGTCCCTGGATGCCCCAGAGTGATGGTACGGGGCTAGGCGGGCGTGGCTTGAAGAAGGTGCGCCCGTCATTCTGGCCACCAGGGGGCGGGGGCAGGACGGTGAGTCCGTGTTAGAGCGGTTGCTCATTGGGTTAAAACTAGGGGGGGGGTTCAATTGAATACCAAATTGGGAGAAAAAGGGGAAAAATCAGAAATAAAAAAAACAAACAAACAATGGGCTACCAATATGTGGGCCTGGGTTTGATTCCCGCTTATGCTGCCCGTCTGTGTCCTTGGACAAGACACTCAATCGACATTGTCACAGTCCACCCAGCTGTAAATGGGTACCGCCTTTACCTGGGGAAGTAACCTGTGATGGACTGGAATCCTGTCCAGGGGGAGTTGTAGAATCTCATCCGCTTCACGCTACGGTATCCTGGGATAAGCACCGGCACCAATGGGCCTCATGGCCTATATAAGACTTCTTCTTAAAAACCATACCTTCAGAATTCCTCAGTTTCAAATCTCCTCCTCTTTCACCTCAGAGTACCCATGGTCCCTGTGGATATGGACATCAGATGTGAAGGGGGCAGGAACAGATGCCCAGGTGTTCCTGCAGATCTACGGAGAAAAGGGCAAATCTGATGAAATAAAACTGGAAAACAACTCAGACAGTTTTGAACAAGGCCAGCTTGATAAATTCATGGTAAACACTCGATCATGTATTTAATTAAGTACATCTGTCACATGTGTTAGATTTTTGTCATTTTTTTTGCATCCATTATAGATTGAAATGCCGGATATTGGAAAACTGCTGAAGCTGCGAATCTGGCACGAGAAGAGGAATCCATTTGCTGGCTGGCATTTAGCGAGGGTGAGACCCTTCGCTCTGTTCGACCTGTCCTGACCTGCAAGCTGTTAAATCTCTCGTATTATGTGAGCACGGAGCACTCCAAGATTAATTTAGCACCTCATTTCATAAATGCAGAAAGAAGAGTGTGCAAATCGAGCTGCAATGCCAATTCTTTCACAGAGATAAAATGTTCAGCATTCAGAAAAGAACTTTACAATTGGTATATACAGCACTGAGTTATTTGTCCATTGTACATGTGTGGAAACTAAGTTCATGTCTTTTTCTGCAGGTCACTTTGCTGAAAACGCTGACCAAGGAGAAATACTCCTTTGAATGTGGCCGCTGGCTTGACATCAATGAAGATGATAATGAAATCATCAGAGAGCTGCCAGCTATCGGAGCGCTCATTGATGAGTCGCTGCCATGTGAGACCAAAGCAATCACTCATTCCCTTCACACTGTTAATCCTAAATATTTCACGTTAAGACACAGTAATGTCAAATATTATTGTCCCCCATCACCCTGGCGGGGGAACATAGAAATGCTGTCCATCTGTGCGTGCGTGTGTGTGTGCGTCTGGGTGAAACACAGTACTCGCAATAACTCTTGATCGGCTGAGTGCATGGCCACCAAATTTGTACCACAGATGCATCCCATGGAGGTCTTGGATGAGTTCAATGATGCGTGACCTTGACCTACTTTCCAAGGTCACAGAGCAAAAACCTGAAAATGACAGTACTCCATATGGTACTTGCAATAACTTTCCATACATTCAGTGCACAGCCACCAATGTTGCATCATTGCAGCAGTTCTCAAACTGGGGGTCAGGCTTACTTGTGTGGCACAGCAGGATTATTGACGGGGGTTGGGGGAGGTGGCTGTAAGGCTCAGATTAGAAAGGTTTATTCAGGAAAACACCATATTAAGTACACACACATTTCTATAGCACTTGTTCACCTAAGACAGATTGTCAAAGTGCTTTAGAATGATGCCTCGCCTTCACCCATCCACACACTCCACACCATCACTGTAGATGAAGCATACAACCGCTTCTGCAGCGCCATCTACAAGGCTGCCCACACAGCAATCCCACGAGGCTACCGACCCCTCTATGTCCCATGCCTGGACGAAGAAAGTGCTGCCCTCCTACAAGCCTACAAAACATCAGGGCACCCTGAGATGGCAGATCACCTCATTGAATCGCTAACTACAGCCCGGCGAAAAAAGTGGGAGGAGACAGTAGCTGACATGAATTTCACCCACTCCAGCAGGAAATGTTGGAGCCTCATCCGCCGTCTAGGAGCTGCACAGAAACCTCCTACCCAAAGCCGATCATCTGTCACACCCAACCAAGTTGCATCCTACCTACTGTCTATCGCAAAAGCAACTCAAGACAAACACACCAGAAGAGCAGTTACAGCTGAGCTAAAGTCACCTCGAAAAAAGCTCGAAGAGGAA